>VZUI01086022.1:0-64378 GCA_013401135.1 Cettia cetti
AGGCCAGTTTGATTGGTAATACAAAAGGTAAACCTTTCTACCAATTGGTCATCCCAGAGGGACATCAGAAGAAGGTCTGTCCCATAAAAAGAATGTAAACATTTCTATATTTACAAAACATTGTTCTTCTGTTTACCAGAAGAAGCTTGGGAAAGAACCCTTTTTTAACATCAACACATTCAGCTTGAAAACTCAGGACTACACTGACCTCTGTAAAAAACCTGTCAAGTCTGACAACAGCCTGCTGTACTGGCATCTTATCCTGTGTTTGTTGTACTTCTTTTGGTCATTATTTTTTTTCTTGCCAAATCATCTACTTCACTGAATCCCATGCAAGCTGATATGATTTCATGGAGGTTGGTTTTGCTGCATTGGCATGTTCATTGGCTGCTTGATCATCTATAGAGGATAGTATCCAGAAATCTGTCTAGTACCTATGAGGGAACACTTTGCACTTCCCAAGTTATTCCTATAGCAAACTGCCACATTATTTGTGAGCTCACCATATTTGTGAACAAAATACAAGGACAAACAACCTATTGTGTGGCAGGGAGTATGAAGTCTGCAGAAATGCCCTCAAGTTTTCTGTTGGTTCTTTTCATCAGGAGCACCTGTATCTGGCTAAACAGCATATAAATTTTGTGCTATTTGCATTTTACCCCCAAAGTCTTCTAATGAGTCTGTGCTTTATTTTTATAAAGGTTTTATAAGCTGCCTGGAGGCTTATATGTGCTGGCAGACATAATTTTTGGTTGAAATCATCTCACATTTCATTAAAAAGAAAAAAAATAATTTCCCCATTGATATCCCAAGAATGAATTTTCGTCTTTGTTACATGGCTCATCAAACAAATGGTTCCAATTCTTCAAATTTAATGCTAGACAGATGTTGTGTCAGACAGATATTACCACACTTTTTGGACTTCTACATGATAGAGGATATATTTTTGCAGGCTGTGTTACACATCAGACAAAAACCTTATCCAAAAAAGATATAAAACAACATTTGTGAAATCTTAGTATTGCAAAACCAGAGATGCTATTGCATGCTTTTGGCCAAAGTCAAATGAGAAGGCAGGCAGCACACTGGAGCAGTTGGGATATAAGTCCCTCATTACAAGCTCAGGACTGCAAGCTCAGGATTAGCACTCTGGCCCCAATCCAGAAAAGCAGTTAGACTGAGAAAGTCTGTAGGAGTTGGGTGTTGAATTCCTTCAAGCTTATTTTGGAAATCTTACCCTTAAGCATTTATTTCCATAGGTGTATTCACATGTCTAAGTTAAGCAGGTTGCTGGCAGGGAACATGAAGGCTTATCACCATGTAGCTGCAAGTCCCATTCATCAGACTCCTCTTGATGCGGGGAGAACCAGTGATGCTGGACACTGCTGATATTTTCTTTGGAAGCAGAGAATCTCTTCATGTTCAGTGAGGTGGCAGAGACTGATGACAAACACTGAGCACTCCGAGACACTGTGAGAGAAGCAGAAAAGCTAGAAAACCAGGCCAGTGAAATGAGGGAAAAAGCACTGCCAGGATCCCCCCTTGCCACTGCACATAGACCCCTGCCTGTCCTGATATGGTTTTGAGAAAGCACTTCAGCTTCTAAAGCTCACACGCAGTCTCCAAGAGAACAGTGTAATTTCTTGATCTCCAACACTTTTTAAAATTTGGTCTTCAATCATCCTTATATATGCTGGTTTTAATTTCTGTTTTCTCACATAGATGAACTCATGAAGCCTGATGCCTTTCAAACTACAATTTTGCCCCCACATGGCACATGGTGACCAGTCCTCAAAGGAAATGGGACATTTGCAGCAAACATTGGTTTGTTTGATGGGTATAGATGAAGGCAGCATTGGTTAAGGTTCTGTCTGCTCACAAGCTATAGTTCTGCACATGGAAGTAAGTCTTCTCCTATCTATGGTTGGAGAGGCACCCTGAGGGCACGGGGCAAGTGCTTCTTTTTGCACACTGCAATCCATGCAGTGCTGTGGGTCCTTTTAATAGTTTCCTACTTTTCAGCTGGAAATACATTCCTAGAGGGTATGTCTAGAGTAGGTAGCTTGGGTCTCACTGTGCTATGTTGTGCCCCACTGAAGCTAATATATTTCTCTTCTTCCCAGGACTAATTAACTCAGATATTGTTCTGAGCTAGCAGAGATGTGCAGCTTCCAACACTTGATTCAGATCTTTCACAGGTAGCTCAGGTTATCTTTACATGGTGCTTGAGTAATGCCAGCCAGACTTATTCTGCAATGCTAAGCAATCCTTTTTAAAGAAAGGAAACTACAAAATGTAAATAGTATAAAGTGCTGCATGTAGCTGTTGAATTTTGTATAGATAATTTGATCCATAGCCAGTTCAACTTTAATAAACTAACACCTATTTTTGAATTAGTCTCTTTGTGGCTTACAAAATCTGTTCTAAGCTTCAAGATCTGTCTTTGAGAAACTGAAAATTAAATAAGAAATACCCACAGGAAACTGGCACGTTTTTTCTAACATCTTAATTAAATCCCTCAGGTTGAGGAAAATTAATTGAAGACTTTTACCACTTTCCCCACTAACTTTTCCTACTCCAGGGACTCAAATAAATGGAGTTTACAAATTCATCCACTGCTCTGCTTTAAAACTTCATGAAACTTTGCTTTTTAGTAGGAAGTTAATTAGGAATACTTATTATTATACCTTTAATGTGGGTGAGACTCCTGAGGCACTGTAAACATTAATTAAGCCCCACAGTACCCTCTGAAGTAGATAGTTCTTACCCACAGTTGAGAGAAAATAAAGTCTCCCCTCCTCACTTAAACTCTACCCCAGTATCAGCAAGCCAACTATGCTAAAAAAAAGAGGGAAAGGAGCATTATAAAGTATTTCCTATGCCTACATTTTGCCTGAAGAAAATTTCTCAAGGCTGCTGAGTTAGGATAATAGGAACAGTGCTATTTGCAACCTTCTGTTATCTAAGTCCTTACCATTCAAAAAATTGTTACCCATTACATGAATTTTTGAGTGTTTATATAAAATACAGCTGTCGCTGTTGGACACGAAAGGAAGAGCTTGACTCCAAGTAGAAAAATGAATCAGAAGGCTTTATTACTAATTCCACACAGCCCTTTTATAACATGCTGCACTGAAGAACCATATGATTGGTTTAGTAAAGACAACGCTTCTTTTCATTGGTTAAATAACAGAAAGATATGATAGCTTAGAAATATTATGAAAATAAAAGGCTGTTTATGTGCAGTGTCCTTGAGTGGAATGCATTCCTCTCAAAGAGAGAATCAGCCACTAACAGGCTGAAAATTTCACAAACTCAGAAAATCAGACCCACATAAAGCCATACTTGAAAAAAAACCACAAACAAACACAAAAATCCCAAAAAAGAGTTAGGGTGGTTTTTGGTTCACCTGACAAAAAATTTTGCATAGTCCAAACATTTTTGGTGAAGTTGAATGTTTCTGGGAATTTAATGTTTTTGAACAATTCAGGGATTCTTTGAAGACCTGAGTACAACAGTACCACTTGTCTCTGCTACTAATATGCTTTAGTAGAAACAAGGATGCAAAAACTTCATACATTTTTGTCACATAAATACTGTACTGGAATACTGACACAGCTCTCCTAACATGAAACAACAGACAAATCACAGTGGTCTAAGACTCACATGGTTACGGCGTATGAAAGCCACTAATGCAGCTTGCAGGGCTGTTGCTTGGGAGCTTCAGGGAACAACAAATAGTGCAGTTAGTGCCTTTGGGTGTTGCAAACTACTGCATTATCAGCTGCAGTGCTGTGTTCCCCTGATGAGGAAAACAGATCCAGAAATTAGTAATCATTTTAAACTCCCACTTTTCTCATTCCAAAAGTTACTTTCCTGAAATTTAATTGATGTTTTTGTATCTTTTTGCATCAGTAGCTCACAAATCATCTGTTAAATTGCATGGTACACCTATGTGCTTCAGGTAAGTGCCTTTGCTCCTCACAGAATATCTTGGGTTGCAATATGTAACCAAAAATGTGTATTCTATTTGCCATCTGTTGAAGCCGGTTAGGGATATGGAGTTTCTTTATCTCGTGTATAACCCGTTCCTCATAACTCCAGTGGAGATGGGGCAGGTGCCTTCTGTTAATGGGCCAGCTGTTAAAACCAGGTGGAGCAATGTTCCTTATTTCTTCCAGGGCCCATCCTCCCTACAGAGGGGTATCTTCTGTTAATGGACCATTAAGGCTCACCACATGACTGAAAACATTACCTCATCCCATTGTGAGATGCTCCACGCAGTAGGAGGAGCCAAGTATTCCTAGCTGGATAAAAGCTGAGACTCAGAACAGGGCTGTGACTCTGACCAACAGGGTGTCAGGTCATATTCTGATGCTGTCAGGGTTTCTAGGATTTTTTTTGTTTGCTTGTTTTTTCTCTGTACCACATTTGTATTTTTTTATGTTTCTAGTAAAGAACTGTTATTCCTATTCCCATATCTCTGCCTGAAAGCCCCTTAAATGCAAAATTATATTAATTTGGAGAGAGGGGGTTTACATTCTCCATTCCAAGGGAAGCTCCAGCTTTCCCTGGCCAACACCTGTCTTTCCAAACCAAGGCACAAAACTGACAGATGGTTTTTGTGTTCTTTTAGGAGTTTTTGAGCTTCAAATGCCAAACTGATCAGGCACAGCAGGCCTGATCCAAATTCCGTCAACATAAAAGGAAAGACTACTTTTGCTTTTAGTGGGTTCTCAGCCCATCTTCTGTTTTGCAAATAGTTGTGCATCTCAACTTGCCGCTGAATCAGCAAATCAAAAAAGACTTGTGTCCCCATAGGAAAACTCCCAAAACTCCCCTCCCAAAGGAGGTGTCCACACACATGCTGCCAGCTGTGCAGACCCTTGACAACTTTACTCATGTGTCAGGAATAGCTTGGGCCAAAGCCAGCTGGGACTCCTTCTTCTGGGAATCACTGCACAGCTATGCCTTGGCCTCTGCTTGAGTCTGTTCAGTTTAATGAGATGTTCTTTGCATGGGGAGCAAATATAGACACAATGAGCACTGCATCTGTCAGATACTGAAATCTAGGCGTGAGCAAGGAAGAAGAGACCACAGCAAGGTCACTTCCTGGACCATTGGTTTAGTTGGGTACCTGGTCCCAGGAATAGTCCTTGCAAGTCTAAAGAGTTATTTCATATTTTATCTGACAGACTAGGGTTTTAAAAAACTTACTGCAACTGCAAATAGTTCTACCACATCACCCAATGGAGGCATTAGAATTCAGATTAGGTTTTTTTAATAGATTTTTATTATTTCTAATAGATTTTTTTTTTGTCTTTCCTAAAAGGGAGCTGAACCAAGCTGAAAGCTTTGGACCCAAACTTCCCACCCCTGGCCATATTCCACCAGTTATTTCACAGATCTGCTTCATACTACAGTGCAGTAATAAGAAAGATAAGTATGGGCAGGTTAGTAAAAGTAATTAAGTGTAGCCAAGTGATAAGTGGGAAATGGCTTGTATGGAATGATTTAAGTGACTTTTAACATATCAATAGTTAAAAAATTATGTGCCTGCCTTCAAATATTTATTTCATTATATCACAATTACAATTTACAAATTATAAATTTTATTCAGATATCATAGGCTTGGCCAAGACTCTCTGAAGATTGTGGGAATAAAATAATAACTATAAACTGATCAGATCAAAGGTCCAGAAGCCTGTAGCCAAGCCTGTGAACTAGAAGAAGATTAAGAGAAAGCATAGAAACAGGACAAACATGTAATCACAATACCCTGGCCCAGTCTTGTAACTTCAGTGATTTGTGGTGCAGGTGCTTCCTGAACCAGCAGTAGTGGCTTCTGTTTCATAGCCCAAGATGGATTTTTCATCCATGAATTCATCCATTTTTTAATGAACTTTTGTAAGCTGCTACAATCTCCAATGACTCATAGTTGTAAGTGAATAAGGACCATCTTTTTGTTCAATTTGAATTTACCACCTAGCTTCACCTGGTCCTTTTTTTTGACACCCTGTAGATCTTGCAATGAAAAGGACAGTGATTTTTTTCCTCTTTTAGCCTCCTGCATTTTACCGCAGTTTTTCCAAAAGAGGGAAGGGCAACATACTCCATCCTGCTCTGATTGCCAGGCCCTGCGGCAGGGCTTTGAGCAAGTTGCTGTCTCTTTGGAGAGGGCAGATGAGATGGCATTGTCTATTCCACTGGTCTTCTCCCAGACCCACCACCAGGTGCGTGAGGGCAAGGATGCCCATCCTTGAGCGCTGTGTTGCAGCTGCAGCTAGTGGGAGCTGCCTCCTAGATTAGGTATTACCACTGGTGCCAGTGCCTCAGGTCAGAATTTGCTGTGAAATTTCTGAAGGGGAAGCTCTTAGTCATCATCATTGACAAAGTCTGGTATAACTGCTAAGGCCTGGCGGAGGCTTTAATGAAATGCACTTCTAACAAAATCTCTGAGGGTGGTGGGCTTCCATCAGTGAGGGACAAGCACTGCTTGGGACAGTGTCCTTGCTGTGGTCTCTGATACACCTGCAGGAGGTTTTATGCTCTGACTAGGAAAAGGTAACCACTATACTTCTTTCACCCATCAGTATTCTTCCCTTTCTGTGTCTGTATTGCTTAGCCACAGAAAATGACAAAACAAACAAACAAACCAACCAGCCAATACAATGTGAAAACAACACTACTGACTGTATTTTATCTATGCTGACTGAAAGTTAATCCATATACAAGAATCTGATGCTTCAGCTTACTGGGAGAGACAGACACATAATAGAATCTCATGAGCAATATCTCCTCACAATAACAGGGCTTTGTCATCTTTTGTCTAATTCTTACCTACATCAGCCCTTTAGTGATGTTAAAATTCCTAACACAAACTACAGGAATTTACCTCAAAGCTGTTGTAGAAAAATGGATTTGACACAGACAAAAAAAAAAAAAAAAAAAAAATCTAAACAGGTTTTGAGGTCTTAGGTAGTTGTGCTCATTAATTATTTGAAAGTGATGCTATCCACAGGCTGAAAACCCAATCATCTGTGTAAGAGTGTAGCTTTTCTCTAAATAATGTATATTTATGTAGAATTGTTGGCTCTTTCTTTTTTCTTTCATCATAAGAATGAATATTTCTTTCACTTCTTTCATTTCATATCTCATGTTTCCTTTTTATTTTTCTGTGAGACTGGACAGTTATAGCTCATCCCAAATTTCAGATTCCTGCTTTTCGTTTTGAACCTTGAAGCCTACCAAATCTATATACACAAAGTGAAACCTGGTGAAATTTCCAATAGTCTGCAGTTTTGCAAATATGCAGTGCAAAAGGCAACGAGTCACTGAAGATGCCCTGTAGGAAAAGAAAAACCACTTGCTGAGAGTGGGGACAGATGGAGATCCAGCAAAAGTCCTTATTCTAACTATTCCTGCACCTTCAGAAGATGTACTGTGAAAAGCATAGACTTTGCTGTTTGAAAACACATAGCAAATAAATCCCTGTCATTTTATCAAAGAAAAGGGACCAGTTAGCTAATCTCGGAAGACAAGAATTGTGAGGGAGAACAGTGGTGAGAAGCTTTCCCTTTTCTTGTCCCCAGTTCAGCGCTATCTGTAAAATGTGACCGGAGCATTCATTGGACCAGGTCTTCTGATGTAGATAGATACATGCCAGAGATACATTTCCTTCCTGAGAAGGCAGAAACTGAACAGATTAGCAGAAGAACATATCTGTGATTCCTAACTCATCAATACTGGAGATTTCTGTCATAAACTACATTCCACGAGTTTCATTTTTACCATTTCTGCCCAAAAAGAAATACAGGAAGCTTTATAGGAATTTGTGTCAAAGAAGACAAACCCATAGATTTTTTAAAATCTAAATGAACAGCTCTGGTTGGTTTGAAAGTAGCTCCATGCTGGTTCATAAACTTGTGACATTTTCAATTTACTTGCCCTAAGTTTCAAGTTAGCAGTGAGACCCTGTCCCAAAGACCAGTGGTGGGGATTGATGTTGCCTGTGGCCTTGCAGCAGCCATGCAGGCCTCTGGAAATGATGATGAAGCACAGGAAGAGGATCTGAAGACCAGAAGGTGTGGTGTTGATGAGATGGTATGACCTTTTCCATGACACGTGACACTTGCCAGAAAAATGTACTTCATAATTTCTGCACTGTGCTCAGCACTCTTCTTTGAAGCTCTGTCATTTAGAAAAATGGATGGTCTGTGTCTGCAGGAATTTATTCATCCCTGCACACATTATTCTAGTAGTTAATCACTCCAGCAGCTAAAGTTCAGATTTTATTTCTAGATTGAATTTTGTCA
Source organism: Cettia cetti (assembly GCA_013401135.1). Classification (NCBI taxonomy): domain Eukaryota; kingdom Metazoa; phylum Chordata; class Aves; order Passeriformes; family Sylviidae; genus Cettia; species Cettia cetti. The sequence goes on from VZUI01086022.1 coordinate 8,316, forward strand.
ACATTCAGCTTCTGGGCACTGGATCTTATTATAGCTTTTCTGCCATCACCCATCCAATTCTTCTGGATTAGTTACTAAAATGAAGCCTACTCCAATATTTAGCTTATATCTAATTTCAGTCTTCAAGCTCTACAGTGAAGACTGCAGGACTCTGGCAACATCAGCATGCTGCTCTCTCACCTGCTCTGTGCAAGGCCTGCCTCCTATACCCAGAAGTGCAATCTTGAAGGATGGGTTTTATACTTAGGTACTTTTATAAGAACTTGATTTTTCTAGAACTTTCCTGTAATCCAGTGCTGATGCTGCTGTTTCTTCCTTATTGTTGCAAACAAACTTTTATCATTAATGGTTCAAGACCACTTAACTCTGACACTCCGACTTCAGATTAGTGGATATATCATAAAATAGATGCTGCATAAGTTGTCTGAATCCAAAAGCCTCCAGTACATATTTTATATTAGCTGAGACAAAGCTTATCGGCTTTTCTGCATATTTGCACTCTTGCATTCTCATCAGCAGTGCACTTTGTGGAAAGCAGTTTGTAAAGCTGCAATATCAAGCTATCTTTAAGGACATACTGGATGTAGGATTGTTTAATGGCTCTTACACCATTTATCTCCGTGTCCAAAGAATGGCAATAAAAAAATTAGGTACCCAAAGTGGATGCCAGGAAATAGCTGGGGAAAACATGATTTAAAAAGTGATAAGAGAGGCCTCAGAGCAAAAACACTAAGGAGAGAGGGAACAACAATAGTGGGCAGTTATAAAACTTCTTCAGATACCACTCCTTAAGGCAAATACTCTCTGGGAACCAGACATCTGTCTGGAATATCTGGCCAATATCCAGCTCTATATGTACAGTAGATATAACCATTGATTCCCAGTCATATATTATACACCATACTTTGAGAAGTGGAACAGAACTTAATTAACTCAGTGGGTGGGAGAAATTCTAATAATGTACTATGAAAGCCTATAAAGCATTTTTAATAACACTTTTAATAGAGACATAGAATAAAATAAATGGTAGGCTTAGAAATACAGAATCAGTATTACAAAACTGGATTACCCAGTTTTTCTTTGCTTTCTTTTGAATGCTAACACAGTACATGTTACCTGAGGACAGGTAGAGTTGCTGTCCTTACCTACTTCACGTCTCGCCTGTACCGGCTTCTTAGCCCCTCCCTCACATTTTGGCCCTTATCACTGATCTACTTTCCTTAGATAAGACCTACAGCTACAGTGCAATACAATGCTCCAGCCATGCAGGATATGCCAAAAAATTAATGGAAAGTAAAGGGTTTTTTTGCACACCTAGTATTTCTTGGAGGCATGTCGTCTATCTAGGAAAGATTTTTCCCCTTAAAAAAAAAGACACATACTGTATTTATTGTGTTTTCTTTTCTTCTTAAATATTAATGATGGAAAATCAGCCTATTCTTATCAAAATAAATAAAGGTCCAAAACAGGATTTTAAAGATCGGCTTGTGTGACTGTGTCATGAATTTGATCTTGGACAGGGTTTGTAATGTTTCAAAATAATGTAACTGATGATACATATTTTGAGCTTGTATTTTTAAAAGGAATTAAAGCATCTGTCTTGAAAGTGTCTTTGGCAAGTACAATTAATTTTTCAAATATTAAAAATTAGTGCAGCTGGCATTTCTCCAACATGAATAAAATTTCTGAACAACCTTTATTGCCATTCATCTTGAGCATTCTTTGGAAAGGCTCGGCCTTCCTTTCAAACGTCCTTTTTAGATATATATCTGAAAGTGTTAAATTAAGATATAGGACACATTTCTGGGAATGTAGGAGGGGAGATTTATATTATGATGGTTTAGTGAAGGACCTCAATGGGTTTGTTAGCTCTTCTTTCAGTAGCTCTTATTCACAGCATACAGAATTTAGTCACAGAACTAAACAGAACACAAGATATTAGAGGCCACCCAGTATTTTTAATCTTACAGATTTGCTGTTTTCTCTTGGTGTGCTTTAGTTTTCATGCAAAGCTTCTCATCTAGTTGAGTTTGTTTCTGTCCCAAGAAACTTGAATGATTCAGCTAATATTGCAATGCTCAACATTAGCATGTATATAATTGCCATTTCTAATTGTTTAAAGTTACCATGGCATCTTAGCATAGGTAATACTGTGTTAACTCTAACCAGGCAAAAGGAAAAATCATATACCTTAATATTGTCCAGTATAAATGGCACTTTTATAACACTTTTTATTTGTGTTTACAGACAGGAACAGATCAGTATCTACAGTGCTTTTTCTAAGACTGGTAACAGAGTCTTACATGGCTCAGTCCAACATCATTTACTTGGAGGCTTCTGGGAGATGGAAGAGAAATATCATAAAATTAAAGATGTTTATGGAAGATGATTGACCAGGACATTATTAAGGAGCTTTGTAGGCTGCTAAGCTAAAGATCATAAGCCTGGTTCAAAATTCCTGCAACTGACATATGAATAATGATACATATTAAAATAATTGTGCATGTTTTATTTGCCTCTGGGCTCTTTAGCTATTAGAATACACTTGGGTCTTGTTTCTTACTCCCCTTTCTTACCAAGAAAGCTTTAACCTTATGCTACAAGTAGAAGTTGAAAGTCTCACCCACACATGCCCCAAGGAGTTGAAGCTACAAGAAAAACAGCTAATATTACAGGTCCCACATTAAACCACAAGAGCTGGCAGTGGTGAGCAGAGCAAAGAGGGTCCCTTTTGCATATCAGTTCCATTTCACAGTGTGACAAAGCTGCAGATCTGCCCTCACATTACCCAAAAACATTCCACTCCTTTCCCGTGCCTGCCACTTCCTGGAGGTGGAGTGTTGAAGATAATTCTTGTGCAACAAAAACACTGCTCTTCCCTTGCTTTCCACATCTCCCTCAGCTCTTCAGCTCTCAGAGCCATTTGGGTAGGAACATCACCATTGCAGCAAACGTATTTCTATAGAAGAAATTACTTTGAGAAAGACAGAGGCCAAGCGATGCGCCTCCAGTTGTTTTCCCCACAGACCATGCCTAAACAGACATTATCCTTGCTGATTCAGCCATAAATTTCTTTCTGAAGCAACTGAAAATGCAAAGACTCATGAAGGGGAAAAAAACCTGATGTAGGCAACAGCTGTAATACAAATACAAATGCAGTGAAAGCCATATATTAAGGAAGGGTGGAAGCTCATTCAGATTAGACTAATTTATAGAGTGGCTGAAGTGAAATATTCAGCAATATTAAAACAAGTTCCTGTAGTAAAAGAGAGGAGAAAATAATTTGACTGGATACTGTTGAAGTTCTGTTTCTTTATAGTGAGAATAATAAATAGCATCACTAATTTTTGTTAGCTGCATACCAAAAGAATTCAGAATCTCTCTTCAATGATTTTAACATTTCTGGGAAAACAAACAGTAGAGGGGAAAAAATAATCAAGCTTTTCTTTCTGAATATGGACTTTAAAGATGCTTTCTTCAAAGAGGAATTTATTGATGCTGTGAGTGCTATAGAGTGACACCACTACCAAGAGAAAGTTCTCTGCTCAGATGGTAACAGAGTTGTTTCCCTTGCTGCTCAAGGCTCCCTGGTGCCACCAAGGCTGGCCTCGTGTGGAGAAGGATAAGCAGAATACAGGGATTAGAGAGGTTGCATTTTAGTTACAAGAGTCACTACACAGTAGGGATGTTTAGTGCTCCAAGAAATGTTCTGGGATACTTTCTTTTTTACATAGGACTACCACTGCATAACACCCACTCCAGCTACTTTTGACATAATGTTCTTCAGATCTTCCAGCTCTTATTGCTGGAAGAGTGTGTGTGTGAAAGCACCATGATTCAAAACAGCACTCTTGGGTGGCAATGAACTCCTGTAGGCTTTTCCTCAGGCACAGTGGCTGCCTGATGGTCTTCCCTGGGCAGCATGGGGGCTGTGTAGTCCCCTGGGGCAAGTGTGCTCTGGTGTTGGGAATATTTTCCAAGAGAATGGGTATGTATGGTTATCCCCACAAGCAGAACCCAGGGTACATCACCCAGCTCCACTTCCCAGCCTGCATCAGGGACTGTGCTGCAGCATCTGACTAGCCACGTTCTTCAAGGCCCTTTGAAGAAGGTCATGAAGACTGGTTTTTGGAAGCCAGAGACATCTGGAAATTGCTGTTACTTCCTCATATCATTAGGTGAAGAAAAAACCTGGAAGGACTGGCTTTCCCTTGAAGAGTTCACAAAACTACAAAATCAATTAGGCTGCAAAAACCACTGAGATCACTGAGTCCAACCTTTGACCAAACATCACCATGTCAACTAGACCATGGCACTAAGTGCCAGTCTTTCCTTAAACACCACCAAGGATGATTCCACCACCTCCCTAGGCAGCCCATTCCAATGCCTAATCACCCTTTCTGTGAAGAAATCCCTCCTAATGTCCAACCTAAACTTTTTCTGGTGCAGCTTGATGCTACTGAGCTGATGAGCTCCTCTAAAGACAGGAGACATGGAAGAAGCTGAGCATGGTGGGATATATTTTCTTAAGTGCTTTCCTTGCAAAAAGCAAATTTAGATGCAAGGAATCAGGCCTTTCTTTGACTCTAATAGCCCTGAAAAACATGCCCAGAGCATTGATGAGGTAGACTGGATACCACCCTCTGCTTTACCCTGTAAACCCTTGCTGGCTAGAGCCCTGTTACTCATTGCCACTGATTGCATGAGAAAGAAACCAAAGGCTGTAAGGGTTCACATGATGGAGTCATTAGAGTGGGAGTGAACAGGAGTTACACAAACCTATATTCTTCCTGGGAAAATGACATGCACAGATTAAGTGTTGTAATTTACAGTAGATCTGCCACGTTAACTTAGTGTGTATCCACAGCATCTGTCAAGATGTTACTATTTTATTGATCCACATTATTTTTTCTCAATTAGCTTGAGGACTTTCTCAATTAGCTTAAGAAAATGTTTAGATTATGTGATGATTAATCACAGGTTAGATATTTACAGTTTGAATGCATAGAAAAGATTAAAGAAATTCTGTCTTACATCCCAGCGCAGTATATCAGTTTTTGATAGGTTTTTTTTCCATGTCACTATTTCTACCTTATCCTGATTAAAAGTGGAGACCTTAATTTTTATTTTTTTTTCCAAGCTGATAATGCTGTGCATTTGGCAATAACATACCTTAGCATATCCTTCTTTAGCTAGAAGACAGCAAGTAGCTAAAGTGTTTTCTGGACTTGGGGAGAACATATCCTAAATTGTGTAACTAACTGAAAGAAACTGTAGAAGACAATCACGTTGTTTACATCCCCCTTTATTGAAATGCTCTCAGTACTGCAATGTTTTTAATTTCAAGGGGGAGTCTAGATGCTGCATGACATTTGATGATTTCTGCTTTGATTTGGGTGGGTTTGTCCTTGAGAAGTGTAATTACATATCTGATATGGATCTGTTCAAACAAGGTAATTCATGGTTTACTTAAGATCCTGCAAAGCTGCCAAATAAAGAGGTGTCTAAAATTACCCTTTCCTTTTTCTGATCAAGACATAATAATGCACAGGTTATTTTGTATACAGACCATTGTCTTCTTCCTTCTGAAGAGCCAGATGATGATGTATTAGAAGAAAATCTTACTTGATAGTTACAGTGGTTTATGCATGAGGTTTTAGAAAGCTGTAAATCTTTCTTCCCCCACAGTGAAAATACTGGAAAAATTAAGACCCATGATGGTTTTGTTTTGGATACAAATCAATGTTAAAAATACTTTAAAACTGCTTTAAAAATAATCTTTAATCTCTTTTGCTGATAAGAACTTTTCATTCTCATTTGAGTATTGGCCAAATTGGGATTTCTTATTCACACAGCAACATTTTTTTTTTTCTCATCATTTGGCTACCTAATATCTACAGGATCATTCATGGTGTAAAGCTTTATTCAGCATATATGCGTCTCAGTCCTATCTGTGGTGTTCATCTGGTTTCACAGGTCTTTCCTTTATCTACTAATGTTTTTCCTTTTTCTCTCTTCCTTTACTATGGGAACATACCCATAAAACTGGGAACATTTCAGCAGGTGGATAGCCTGAAACTTGGGTGAGTAGGGTGGCATTTGTTAGATTTTGTCTTTGATCCCTTTGTTATTCAGAATAGTAAATGCTCTCATATTCCTTGGTGGGGGAGGGGAATAGGAATAATTTCAATTTGCTCTGAAATGGATAAACTCTAACAGAAATAAAAGTATTTGAAAAAAAGGGTCTATTTTAATCTATTTGTTATGACAGGTGGGTCTCCAACTGTAAAACAAATGAGTGCTCCATGTGCTGGATTTATACAGCTGAGTGACACAGCACAGTGTCTGCTCTGAAGTCAGAGCTTGAACTGAGATTTCCATCCACAGGGACCCCATGGCATCTGCCAGAGAGAAGTCCCTGCTGTTGTGCTGTTCTTGTCATCTTCTCCTTACCCTTGATCTACAGTGTGGCTTAACATCAGGTCAGTCAAAGAAGCACCTTGATAGATAACATTTTCTTTTGCACAAAATCCTGTAAGAATAGTTTCAGGCAGCTATTTTAGATCTTGTGGGCCAAAGCATCAGAATACCTCCCTCCTCCACTTCTTTCCTGCAGTGTGAGCTCCCTTTACTGTCCAGCTCTTCCAGTAATATCTCTGGATCATAGCAACCTCCCAGAGAAAACTATCAGTATCAGATCTTGCGGGCTGTGAGAGACTGGAAGGAAGGATTGCTGGCTTGAAACATTTTGGGTGCACGTGTGGGGGAAGGATCAGGTAAGGTGATTTTGCCCTGGTGAGGCGATACCCTGCCCTGCACACCCCACTCCCCTGGGGCTCTGTCCCAGCCCTGCAGTGGCCACCAATCCCTGGCACACTGGAAGCAAAGCTCCACACCCACCTTTGGAGCCCCAACCCAGCTCCTGAGTGGCCAAATGACCAGAAGTCCCACCTCGGGGAAGGGCCCAGGAAGGACAAAGGATACTTAAAGTGAGACACAAGGCAAGCTTATGTCTTGACCTTGCTTCATCTTGAAATTTCTATCAGCCGAACACCACTGGAAACAAGAGTAAAAGTTGTTTGTTCTTTTCTTCCTTTCTCTTTCTTCTTCTAATTCCTTCTTGGAATTTTTGCGTTAATTAAAATTGAATGGGCTTGGAGTTTGCTAAATAGAATGGGCTTTGGGAAGTTTTATTTTGACTGAATGCTGCTCTAACCTTTTGTTGAAGTTCTCTGACTTTTTAATTCATGTATATGTTTTTAATTTATCTGTTTATAAAGACAGCAGAGGGAGAAGGAGGCTGCTGGAAGGGGACAGATGAGACTGACAAAATTAAGTCTTGATGTGAAATAATCCCTACAAAAGAAGACTAGGGACATTTAGTTGAATATGGCTGAGCTGGGCAACTATCTTAGTTTGTCTTGGGAAGCAGGAATACTATCTTCTTATTCCCCACTTCACTATGTACAGGAGTCTTTCCAGCCTGTTTAGGAGCAAAATTGCACACTTAGGGTGCCATATGCACTGGGAGCAGTGCCACCTTGGGACCTTTGATTCTTCTGGGGTGGTATATAGTGAAGCTTCTGAGGTGCTGTATGGGGAACATACCTGTCAGAGGGGTGGAAGTGCACTATGCGTGCACTGAGGGCCTCAAAAGGAGGGATTTCTGGCCTCCTCATAGCCCCTCCATCACCATGGCAGCTGCATCAGCTAAATGTAAGTAAATATTGACTTGGTCTCAGAAGAGTGATAGTTTCACATGATTTTCCAACACTGCATTAATAAGCAACTTGCAATCCAGTTAGATAAACTGTCAGTAGTGCCAGCCAAATAATTTACATGGCAACAGCATATAACAGATTCTAAGATAACAAAATTCTTTACCCAATATCAACAGTGTAATTTATATACAGATCTTTCTAGGAGCACGTGAGCTGTATCTCACCATCCAGGTTGCTTTGTGATTTTCTGATGTTATTGGATTATTTAAAAAAAAAATAAGGACATGTAATGCTTTCCATTCAGTTGATATTTTTCTGGTCTTCTCAATAAAAATGTACTTCCTAGTCTAACATGAAGATGCAACACAATATCAGTCCCTGGATGAAATACATAATTATGTAATTATCTGAAAAGAGAATACATAGTTCTTGTAACTATTTTTTATTTTTACCTGTAAATATATTAATTTATTATCTTGTCTGCAATACTTGGAGAAATTATCTGCCTTAAATGTATCTCCTAGGATATCAATTGTCTAGCTGTTTAAAGACAGTGTCTTGAAGCCTTCCTCAAGCTAAATTTCAACTGAGTTCAAAAGTATCTGGTTGAAATTCGTCTTCTGATGTTTGGTTGCATGTTTGTCAGAGGATATATGCAAACCATCTAACAGATCGGAGAGGCTCCTTATTTTCCTAAGTCTTAGCTAGTGGGGAGAGACTTAGCTTCTACAGAGTGTGAAAGCCCAACTTAGCAATTCTGAGTAGCCCCCAACCTGATCCTCCCTCCCAGCTGGTAAAAGGAGAAGCCTAGGAGACAACTAAATTAAGAGCTTAAAATTCAGTACAGCTAATAGTCTGGCAATGTGTTCACCCCTTGTAAAATACCTTGCACAGCCAAAGGCCAAATTCTGCAGCTTTCAGCAAGATGGAAGCTGTAGGATATCAGGTTGTGCTTCAGTGGCTGTGAGTAGCAACTTGGGGTGGACTTTGGAGCCAGTAACAGCTCCTGGCTGTGCAGAGAATGAAAAGCCTGCCAAAGAGTATCCCTATTGCATGTGCAAGATGTGCATGCTGCACATAACATGGTAATAAGCCTACCAAGCTCCTCTAATAAAATAGTAATTTTTTGAATTAACACTTCTTTCAAATATGTATCTTTTCCTCCTGAAGTCAGTTTTGAAAGAGTTCAGAGTTCATGATCATAACTTTCTGTTCTCTGGTCTCCAAGTGTATGTCTCTGTGCTGGTCTGTTGTGAGAGACTCTGAGAGATGAATATGAAATATTGCATCCCAGTAAGATTGACTGAAGAAGAAGTGTGATCAAGGTCATAGAAATCACTCCAGGAGGTCTGTGTGGAACATCATATTACAAAACCTATGGGTTTTTCTTCCAGGAAATGCAACAGAAGAATCTAGGTCAGATTACTGAATTGGGTAACACGACCCAGTGACTCTTCAGACTTGGAGAGCCTTGTCAAGATGTGATAGAAGCAAGAGCAAATGTATTCATCTTCCAACTAGGATGAATGCAGATGAATGCAACACTGGTTTAGGAAGGGTTGCTGTATGGACGTGTGAATGTGCACCCTGGTGGTTAGTATTGATGGCAGTTCGCTAAAATGGTCTTCAGGCCCACAGTAAGTCAGCATTGACACTCCCACATCTTCAGGTAGAGTTAAAAAAGTCTCATACCATGTCCCATGCTATGTGGAGGGATGTGGTTTTGGCTTGGACTCACCTGAACTCTGTGGGTTCCTAGCTTACAAATGTAAGCAAACATCATGAAGGTCCCCATTATTGGTGTGTGGTTTTGATGTTTTCTGAAGCCTAGAGACTCCAACTTGGAATGGTTAGTTGGCATCTTAGTTACCAAAATATCTCAAAGCAGCATGCTGACTGGATCAGAAACCACCCACTAAAAGGACATTGGTGTCAAAACAGGAGCAGCTAATTTTCTTAGAAAGCAGCAAACTAATTGACAATACTCTGGTGGAAGAAAAGAAGATAATTTCTTAAAAGGTATTATAAGTCTTGTTCACAGGAAAAAAGAGGACAGTGAGAAAGACATCCGACAACTCAGAAGAAAAGCCTTCAAGGTCCCAAGAAAAAAGGTTGCCTTTTTCCCTTTTTGCTCAAAGTTGAGAACACCATCTGACAACATCAAATCTGCCTGGAACTCTAGTCAAGAAAATGGGAGACAGCCAAGAAATTCTAAAATGCTCTCTTTTAATAAAATACAGGAAGTTTTAGTCAGGAGAACTTTGATTTTACTCATGGAAAATTTATAAACAGGCGAGGCTCAACCACCATATTTACTGTACATTGTTGTTCACCTTCAATCTGGAATTATGCAGTGAGCTGAGGCTACGGCAGAAAGAAGTAAAATCTTTCAAGTGTGTTCAGCTTAATGCAGTCTATGCTACTTAAAGCCCACTGTGCACACCATGAAGTCCAGCTAAGAGGTGTCAACAGGAGTTTCTCAGGGGACGATGGCAGAAAAGGTCTGGGATCTGGTTGGGGACATAAGCCCAAAAAGGTCTGCTAAACAATAATCAACTGAACAAATTTCTACTGGTAGACATGGGTGTGACTCCATTCACTGTCATTGTTTCACCACCCTGTGACTGCCAATGCACATTATACGGACGTGTATCTGGAATCTTCAGGGAGCTAAAATTAGGATAAACCTACATGGCACCAGAAGGAGCCTTTGCTAACATGGTAATGCTTGTCAAAGAAGGGTTTGTGAGGTTGCATTTGGTAGATTATGAGTGCATTGCTTATCTAAGCTAGTGAAACGTTATCATATTGGCAAATACAAATCAAAGAGTGGCAAGGCAGTGTGGGATTTTTGTGACACTGATAGAACACAGTCATAAACAATTTCTCCTGACAAACTTCACCTGTAAGAGGAGTTCTTAGCAAGAATTCCAACCTGCTCTTTGGCTGAAAGGTATCTTCTGGGATGATGGGCTTGTTAAATGCTACCAGAAACTGGGGACTTTTGCCTTTTAGAAGCACAGATGGTGTCCTATCACACATTTTTTTCCCTGCCTGGAAATCCTGTAACTGTAGTTGTTTCTTAAAAGTTTTCCTGAGATTTATTATATTTAAAATTTCTAGATATTTTCTTGTGAGGGTGCTCCTTCCCCAAAGGTTTCTGTACTGATCCATATCTGGATATCTCCAGCTTCAGCAGCAGAAACAATGCTGGGAGAAGTGGGGACTTCACTGGCACCCTATTTCAGCTTCCTCTTGCTTCTGCAACCTCATGTGAGGGTCTCTTCCCCTTTGACAACCTTTTTCTTTCAGCAGCTGGGTTGTCTATTTGACACAGTCTTTATCTGTGGGGAGTTTCTTGCTGTTACTGAAAATCAGTAATGAAAATGTATTACAGACACCACTGGCAATAAGCAAGGTTAACTTTCACTCACACTTGGTTTTCGCTGTTCCATTTTCCATGAAAATAATCTTTTCAGGGTTTGTCCCTGCAATTGAATTAAAAGGGCCAGGATCTGACTTTCAGTTCATCATTTAGTCTTGAAGATATTTTATTGTCTGCTGTAAAAATATTCTCTTTCAAACAGTACTTACTTTCAGACTCTCTTACTGAAACAGCATCCATAGTTAATCTTCTTATATTTCATGGCATAAGATGCTTTCTTCATATCTTTTGTACTATACTACTACTACCAAAAACTCACTTTTGTACAAAGTCAGGTCCTGTTACCTAAAGTCAAGTGGAATTTTGGAACTTCCATGCAATTTTTAAAGGTAGTTTATAACACCTAAAATTATCTAAATTACCTAAATGAAACCCTCCAAATGTGTCACATCTGAAGAGCTAGCTAAGAAGTGATGAGGAAATAAAAGACTTAAATTTACTTTAGATTAGAGATAGGAGCATATTTATAAGCTTGCATAAAAATGGCTTTGGTAACAGAAGAAATTCAGGAAAGTTGATTCTTTTTGGTTTTGATCCCATAGCATGCAATTCCCTGTGATCAGAATCAGTCACTTAATAAGACAGAGTATTCCAGGACAAAGCTAGAGTAAATGAAAAATGTCTTGGGGAGAGCACATCCATGTTTGGTTTTAATAGTAAGAGGTTTTGGTGGCCAATATGAATTACTAGTTCTGAGAGACCTATTTGCACTTTGCTCTAGAATTCATAATTCCATCCTTAAGATTTTATGATTATGATTTAACAGTCCTTTACTACAGTGAATCCCTTGATGCTGAAATTTTTTTCTGCAGCTTTCTTGCCCAGTATAACGTAAAATTTTTCTTGGGCTTTGAGACAGGTTAAAGCACTGACAATCTGAAGATGTTCAGAGTTTGAATTCCAGTTTGTCTTCAAACAGACCTGAAATCCAGCTATGAGATCATCACAAAACCAGAATATAGGTCAGAATGCATGTGTATGTGTGTGTGCATGAGTGTGTCAATACCTCTTGGTAAAAAGGAGAACTGTTAAAACAGAATACAGACAGAGAAAATAGTCTCATATAAGAAGCAGAGTAAATTCTGCTAGGAAGTTACACATAGTACACCATGTACACCATACAGATAGCCAAAATAATTTTAAGAAGCCCCAAACATCCCATATTTCACAGCCTAAATCCAAAAATGCAATCTACAAAATCATGCAAAAATTAATCCAGAAAATATATTGGAAAAAAAAATCAGAAAGCAGATGTCAGACCACCTTCAATTCTTGAAAGCCCTTATAGAGCAAAGTATCTATGAGTTATAGAAAGCCATTGCTACTTGGTAGCGAAATTCTTAAAATAATTAAGGCCATAATAAATAAAAAATGAAATGAAATGAAATGAAATGAAATGAAATGAAATGAAATGAAATGAAATGAAATAAAGCACTAAGATTATAAACAATATAATTTCCAAGATGAGTTTATTTCATAAGAGTAAAAACAGACTCTTATTATTAAGTGGATTTCAGAAATTTTTGCCTGAAATTACTGAATTCTCATTAAATTAACAGTTTTCTAAATATTTTAAGGGGGGATTGAGTGGAAACAAAATAATATGAAATGCTTAGAGAAGAAAAATAGTGGTACTATAAAGAAGTGAACACTGAAGAGTTTCTTTTTTATTTGAAAAATATCATGCAGCACTATGCTACATGTTGTGGGGAAGAAAATCAGAGTTAAAACTTCTAAGGTGTGAACAGTAAAGAGACTTGAAAGGAAAACTTCTGTCTTGTTAAACAGCAGTCTGCAATTTCATCACTTCCTTCATTATGTGATCACTATCACCTGGTGCTTTGGAACAGCCTTTACTCATTAGTCAACAAATAATTATTAGCTACGCATTATTTTAAAAGTATCCAGTAAACTTTCACCATATTCAAAGGAGGGTCAGTTCAAACCATCAAATGTTGCAAAATACCACCAGCAGCTTTAAAAGATGTACTGTTAATATACTATCCAGGGTCCAGATAATTCTTGTGCGCTTGCAGATGAACACTCAAATGCTATAGATTTATTAGGATATGTTTTAGCATAACTACCATCATCATAAAGTTTTTTAAAGATAGTTATTCAAACTTTCTAAATTTTTAGGTTCAAATTTTCCACTTGAATGAAGTGAGGTTGAAAATATGGCACATAAACAGTGGAACAAAATTTTGGGCAGAATCTTGCTTGATTTGGCAGCTCACTGGCCTCACATAGATCCAGCAGCCGATTTCTGGAAATATTTCATCTTCTTGAATGTCACATTTTAGGCATGCACTTGTGCAGTCTGCAATGCATGCTTTTACATTAACTTATTAACTACTGCAAAGTACCCTTTGAACAGAAACCATTAGCAATTCCCTTTACAAATTTTACAGCAAGAAACACCCTGATTTTGTGCAGAAGTTTGAGAGTGCAAACTGAATCATAGAATTGTGGAATGTTTTGGATGGAAGGGAGCTTAAAGGTCATCTACTTCAAAATCTCTGCCATGAGGTTGCTCAATTGACCAGGTTGCTCAGAGGCCCATCCCACCTGTCCTTGAACACTTCCAGGGATATGGCTGGTCTAGGGATATAGTTGACTTTTTCCCAGCTTGGTTTCTGCTATATTTTTACCCTAATCTCAGCTCTGGAAGACGCCCCTAAAGGATAAGGAGGGAAGTGAATAAAACCCCCACACCTCAATATATCCTAATTTAAGGGAAATAGACCAGAGTAGCAACTAAGTTTAAACTGGACCTACATTATGTGACAGTGACCACTGCCTGTGGTTTATACACCCAGGATGCGCTGTCCAGGGGCACTGACTGACCCAAAAGACCATCATTCCCAGTTTCTTTCCAGACTTTTTTTTGTGTTTCAATAGCAAGCTCCTCTATGACTCCATATTTTCATTTTTCTCAAGGCACAGCAGCATGTTAAAAGGCAGATATTTTGTCTGCTGCTTCTTGCTATTACCCACTGAGTTTTACAAACTCTCTTTATTTCAAATAACGTTCTTCACACTCTTGTGTGAGCAGTAAGGGCCTTGGGATGAGAAGGATACTTTTAGATCTTGTTTGTGGTTATGTTAAAATTATAGGTCTCATCTCAGAAATTTCTATTATTTCCTATATCTGAGGTCAAACAGAAATTTGAAGTTGAACTTCTCTAAATCTTCCCAGGATCTACATGAAGTTAATAGTGAATCTCATACATATTTAGAAGAATTCACTGTGCAAATAAAAAAGGCAGTAAAAACTTCAACTGCCTGTGAAAAAGGCAGTTGTTTCCTTCAGACCCATGCCCTGGAACATATGTTTTGTTGTTCAAGTGAATTTCACTGAAAAAGAATCCAATTAAGAGATAATCAGGAGTCCATTTTGGAAACAACTTTACAACCTTAATGACTTTCTACTTTTTTGTTGTCAGTAGTAAATATTTACATTCATTTTCTCAAAATATCAATACAAGATTATTTTGAGAGGTTAGGTTTTTTTAATTATCCCAACATGGAGCCTATTCCAACTGACTCAAGATACTAAAACCCCAGGTATTGAAGATAAAGTGTAAGATCTGCTTAAGAATGACCCAGCTGAAGCTAGGCATATACTTGAATACCTTATTGAACTGAAGCCTAGCAAAAAGAGTCATGAATCGTGACATTATAAAACTATTTCAGATAATTAGCTCTATAGATTAAAAGTATAAAGGAGCACCCTAAAATAAGATCTATGTTTCTTGCTTATGTGCTGGTGATTTAATCTTCTTAGCCAGTCATCATGCTCTGTCAGGGTAAATATATTCAACATATAGTTAGCTAACATATGTTTTTTAAATCCATCAACACAGTGATGCATTCAGGGAACAATGCCATCCCTTTTGGAGGAAGTAATTTTCATACTGTAAGCATCTAAGATGAAAGCAACACATTACCCATTTAGGTAATGCTGCAGACAGACTCATGTTAACTACAAAAGGCAGCTTGGATGTCACCCACAGTCACCTGAATTTCTTCAGCTGCCTTGTCTGCAGCTTGAGAGGCTTTGTAAACTATGGGTGAAAAAGGAGATAGACAGCATAACAGAACATTCTGTAATGCTTGAAAAGCACTTTAATAATGCTGAAGAAAAAAAACAAAACAAAACAAACAAACGAACAAAACCAACCAAAAAAAACCAACCAAAAAACCCCAAGGAAATATAAGAATGATTTTGACCTAAGCTGTCACTGGACAATTATGTCACACGGTTTGCTGGTAGAATGTCACTTAAGCTATATCTACTTCCTCCGCTTCAAATAATCTCTTCTGGCACAATAGAAATAGTGCAATTTATTTCACGGACCTCATATAAAACACAAGTCCAAGTCATTACAGTTTGAATCTCATACAAGATAATGTTACATGCCAAATTCGCTTAACACCAGAAATATGATGCCAGCTTTAGCATAGTTTAGCTATATTCCTATTCAATAGAGCATATGCTAACCATACATCAAACTTTCTATGGGCTTTTGTGGTAGATACTTACTAATAAACAATTCTTTATCTATGCATATTTACTGCTACTGTTTTAGCAAGAAATGAAATAAAATTTCTTAAATGGCTTTCCTTTTGCTTCTGTAAGATATGTGTCTCTTGGTGTTGTTACTGACAGTTGAGAGCAGAGTTGTGTGGGTTGAGCTCCGACTGCATATTCATTTGGGCTTTTTATGCCACAGAGCAGTGAGTCATGGCTGAGGCTGATAAAGGCAGGTGCTGTACCTTCCCTTCTGCACTGAGATTAGTTTACATTTTAATTATGTTTTGACAATATAGTTGGCCTTTCATTAGTGTTACAGGGCTGTAACATCTCCCGAAGGAGGGACCAGAGCACAGTTTCCATCACATGTGGGTTTCCTTTGATACTGCCCTGACTGCACCATGAAGAAACTGAATTCTTCATTCAGGTCGTAAAGGAGCAACCCAGCTGAGCTCCACAGGGCACCGCTTCTGACAGCCAACTGGTGCTTTCTCCATCCCATTAAGGCATAAAGGGATGAAAAATGCAATCTAAGCATCTGTGCAGGTTAATCATATGCAGACTGTGCTGTACATAGGTGCTGGAATAGTCACTTGCCTCAGCTGCTGAGCTTTCATCAGGTGCAAGAACAGGTAGAAACTTGCTTATATATCACCAGAAAAACAAAAAACATAGCAGAGCTGGTGAAATGGGGAGAATTTTTTGCTGTTACAGACAAGTAACAGTACTGCTTCCTCTAGGTCTACAGAGAAAGGAGATGATGCTCAGAAAATTTTCATTCTCTGGACTTGTGCTACTGCAATATTTTTCATGGGGGTTGCTTTAGCACTGAATGATCACGAAGTTCAGCTCCATTCAATCAGTCTTGCAAAGGGCTTTAAAATCTTAGAGTTGTTTTTGGAGGGAGGAATGATTCACCATATATATAGATCCCAGCCTTACAAATCCCAATCAACTTAATTAATAAAACCTTCTCAAAATTCTTATGTTTTCCACATGTTTAATATAAATATCTAAACTCTTGTATGGCATTTTCCTGCTGAATCATGCTATTTTCTATCTTCCAATAAACTTGTTAAATAGGATAGAAAATTTTGTTAAGGCTCGGGGATTTAGATGGCAACATGAGGCACAAAATTATTTTCCTTTGCTTCATAGTGCAATTTAAATTACATTTGATCAGATTGGATTTAGAGCCAAATACTGTGAGTTAAAAATTCATTTTGGAGAAATCACACTCAATGCATTTTGCTCTTCTAAAATAATCTGCCATCTGTTGAATGTGTTATTAATAACTTTGGATTTAGGGTGTGATTTTTAACAATTGGTTGCAATGAATAAAATCGCAGTAGAAATTCCCTGACGCAATCTAAACTGCAAGCAAGACAATGAAATCTCCATCTAACATTTGTCAAGTTGGACACAGGTCTTCTATTGTTTGGCTGTCTGCACAAAGTTTGTGCTAGGCATTATGCAAATCCTGGTTGTTACCAGCTGGGCTATCTGAAGAGCAGATTCTTTTGAAATTATGCCTTGAAATTTAAATAAAAATATGACTGAATTGCAAACATTTTGTTTGCATGAAAGCTGTGTAATAATGCAAATTATAGCCCTTTTCAAAGTGTGGTATTTGCCAATTAAAACAAATTCTGTATTTTCAAAAAATACCAAATAGTTTTCATTCTAAGAATGAACTGATATATTAAATGAGAGAGAAATTACACAAAAAAAAAAAAAAACCTCCACTGTCCTGAGGCCCTGTAAAATAGCTAATGCAGAAGAGCTACAATGGTGTAGCTGCAATGAAAATTGCAGCAGGTCAGTGCACAGACTATACCATAGACCCTTAGCTTCTCCCATCTTGCTCAGTGTTTCTTGTAGTACATTAAAAGGCTGATTGAGAGGGAGCAGCATGTTGGAGAAAAAAGAATTAAATTAGTGATGATATACATGTGTTGGGGATTAGGTTTCCTTCTTTTCTACTTATAGAATTTTTTCCCATAAGTTGCTAGGAAACTAACTACTGGGTACTTATAGGTACTTAAGCAGAACAAAGGGGCCAAAGGAAAGGAGTTGTAGCACCTGGCTGCACTTCTTTGGGTCTCTGGGAGTTTCTCTTGGAGGGGGGAGATTTGGGGGTGCATAAAGAACAGGCTGGGGCCAGCTGGGCTCTCTTGGTGTCTGAGGGAGGATGGCCAGGCTGCTGCTTCCTGCGGGAGGAGTTCACTGTCACCATCGACTCCGGTCCTGGGAAATCTACTGCCATCTACTCATGCACCCAAGAATTCTGAGCTCACCTCCTCCTGCCCTGCTGGAGCTGAGCCAGCTCTGTCCTGCCACAACCATTTCTTCAGCACTGCTCTTTTCGCTACTCTATGGCCTGCACCCCCTGCCTGCCAAGACCTCCCGCATCTTCAGCCTCAGCTCCCGAGTTCCTGATCCATCCCTTCCATCCCTTCCCGTCTGAGCAGAGACGCCATTACCGCGGGCTCCCCGAGCCCGCACCACAGCGCCCCCTGCAGCCTCGGGGGGATCATCGCACCTGCCCTGCCCGCCGGGAGCCACCAGCGCCCCTGCCGGCTGCGACTGGGACTGCACCAAGGGGAAAGTGCCACACTTGGGGAAGCTGTCACTGGGTTCCTGGTTCTGTTTATTATTAATGCTGTAGTTGTTGTTGTCTGTTTGCCTTGTTATACATACAAGAAGAGAACTGTTATTCCTACCACCCCCATACCTCTGCCTGAAAGCCCCTTTAATTTCACAATTATAATAATTTGGAGGGAGGGGGTTTGCACTCTCCATTCTGAGGGAGGCTCTGGCTTTTCCCTGGCAAAAACCTGTGTTTCAAACTAAGGCAATATGCAAGAGAAAAATACTTTGAATAGCCCTAAGGAAAATAGAAGCTGCCTGCTTTTCTTCCATTGTTTAAAAAAAAAAGAAAAAAGAAAAACAATTTGAGCAGCAGACACCAAAAAATGGAGAAAGATGAATTACTGCAGAGGAAGTATGCGATGCTGAAGTGGGAAACTATCCTCAGCAAAAATCGGTATAATAACAGAAACAAAACCCTACACAACATGTGCCTTTACTTGGGCTTGACGCCTGTCACAATGTCAAACTCAAAATCAACATGAGAAATCAAAGGTGGTTGTTGTCTAATGAGAAAAGTTGTGCAAATGAATGACCAGTTAGGTACCAGGACTACCAGGGATTATTTTTATCTGTTATTTTTGTAAGAGTTATGAACACATGACAGATGAAACCTTCAGTCATTTTTTTATTGTTTTTTATACCCATGATCCTCACACAGAAAACATTGCTAACCCTACTGGCAAAATGGGAAGAGAGCCTGCTTCAAAATAACCTGTTGACATATGGAAAATGATGGAAACAAATGCTGCTGAGAAGCAGAAGGAACATCTGAAATGAATCATTTGAAAGCTGAGCATATGTAGGTGGATCTGGCCAAATCAGACTTTGCTAAAAAGGAAAAAAAATATCCTTTGGGGAAAAAAAAGGAAAAAGCAGAATGAGATAATTGTTAGGAATGATAGTACTGTTATACTTACAGAGAATGAAAATACTTCAGCTTACAAAGCAAAAGGCAGGATTTATGCAGCCAGAATAAAATCTTCATCAACAAAAAAATAATCTAGCAATTCTTTCACTTGATCTTTTCAATTCTATAAAATAGTTTTAAAAGCATATCCTGGTTAAGGTGAGGCAACTTGTTTACAATATATTTGTCCAAAATGTGTATTCAATGCATACTGTGTTGTATGCAGGAATCATTTAATCAACAGCTCCATTAACTTGACCTTGTGATTAATTGCTCATGCAGCACCGGAGCAGTTCCTGGTTTCATGCCACAAGTGACCAATAGGACAGCTGAGCTGAAACCCCATTACCTTTAGCACCAGAACAGCAGTAGTGTATTTGACTACAGATAGAAAGATTTCCTTCTGCAGTAACCTCTATGAAAAACTGTAAGACAACTGACCTCATTTTAGTTTCTAAAAATTCTTGTTGGTTGTTCTGAGAAAAAAAAAATTGGCTGAGCATATATAGACAAGGATATATTAATATGTAGATACTTTTGCCATGCAAAATTTACTGACAAGGTAAATTTCAGCTAATATGAAATTTACTAGAATGCAAGACAGAGGATTTTTTAATGATTTTGTTCAGTTGAACTTAACTGTATGATTTTTTGGGTGAAGTTTTATGTAGAACATAGACCAACTTCACTTGCTCTATGCACAATAATTTACCAAGTTGAAGCAGCAATGATTGCAAATTACACAACTACAGTTTGAATCACTACATCTGCTTTTCAAAACACTGTACTCTGAAAAGCAATAAGGTTCTCCTTATGCTGTTATTTGTTATAAGTTCTCAGTAATTTGTTTAGTAAATTCCTTTCATACTGGCCCTAAACATTTATGACACCAATCAACATCACTAAAATTAGCAAAGTCTCATTTTCCAGACATGAAGCATCTGCTGCAGTCCTAATCTCTTCTGGCATCTTGAAATGTAAAATTGTTATCTAATGTTCTCCTGAACCTTCCTCTCTGCTAACTAGAAACTAGGTCCTTTGAGGTGTTGGTTGTTTTTTTTTCCATTCTAGAATAAGATCTCTAGGTATTACTTAGCTACATTCATATCCTTATCCATGTTTTGCATATATGGAAAACAGTTTTCAAGAAGGCGTTTGGTGCCAATTTTTTTTATTGCAGTGCACATCATAACTGTCTAAACCATCTGCACCAGTTACAAATTCTAAATATCTCTTTCTTTGAGATTTTTCTTCCATCTGCATCATCTCACAGGCTTAAAGTGCATTGGTTTTGCTAAGCTCTTGTGTGAAATGAAGAATGTTATACCTTAATATACATACCTTAACTCTCACTTTGAAATATCCAGGACTTGTCACACTGACTAATTTTTTTGTACAATGTGAAGTGCAGTTCTGCAGCAGGTCATAGTTGAAAGACTTCTCATTTGGTCTAGGTTTTGCAGGTCTGATGTAGTCTTTGATCCAATAAAAACCACTGTTCCTCTTGGAGGTCTGCAGGTTTATTTTTGGAGGCCTCCATCTTATAGCAGCCGTGGCCTTCTACAAAGCTGCAATAAGACCTTGTTCAGCATTGTTTGAAAGTACTGATTCAGCATTTTTCAAAGTGGGTTTGGCTCCAGCAGGAATATATATTTACTCTTCACCAAAATCAGTACAAATCCATCTTTTTTTTCCCTGCAGAGGATCACTCAGATGATCATAGTTCCTGGTCTTGAATAGCTATTATGGTCATTAACTTGCTTCTAGACATCTGCATCACAGCTTTGGTAGATCACAGGAAGCAGTGACTACCTAAGGTTGCTGGAGTGAGCATTCTTTCAGATGCATATTAGACCAAGGCATACATATTTATTTCCACTTGAAAAATCCATTGTATCTGTTATATCCATATATCTGTATATCCATGAAAAGTCACTAGCACTGCACAGCCTTATAGGAGAATTTTTGAAATGCATAAAGTATTTAAGGAAAAGAGTGAGTAGTCGGTAGCAGTCAGACCAATTCAGCTCTGTGGTACAATTCTTTCTTCAGAATAAGGTGACAAATAATTAAAATTTATAAAAATCTAAGTTGATGATGCATCCTATACCATCAAATCATAGTTTCCAAAATTCAAACTGACTATTAGAAAAAAAAAAAAAAGTTCTTCCTTAATTCTTCAACAGGCAACACTTATCTTCACTGTCCCAGATAGATGACTAGGTCATGCAACAGGTGTTGGACTATCTTGGCAAGTACTTTTAAACTTAAAAAGTGTATCTAAAAACTCTAGGCTCTCCTAAAAATGGGGGAAGAATATGTCATATCTATCCCAGGAAATCCTAGCTTGCAAACCTGCTTTGCTTGCAAAATTTTTATGGTATGACACCAATATACACACACTGGAATACTTTAGACCACAGCTGCTCCAAAATACATTAGTGTTGTGAATTCTAAATGACTGGCTTGTAGTTGCATATGTTGCATTATTTTGTTTTCTAACAATATTTACTGGTTTTTTACAGGTGTGCTAGGTGTGCATCTCAATTCCAGTTGTTAGAGTAAATCTTTATATCTCAGAGATAATTTTCTCTTGCCTTTCTCTAGACCTCACCATAGACACTGAGTTTTCCTCATTCAGTATTGCTATTTATTGTACACATTCCTTTTTTCTTTTGCTGTCTTATTATGGCAGTATCTCTAGGTACAATACATGGCAGTACCACAATGATATCATTGCTACTGTAAAAATATAAGGTCACAGTTCCAAAGCCAAAGTGGTTTTGATATAAAAAGAATAAAAAAAAGTAGGAGAAGTTGTTTAAGCAATAAAGGTAAGCTTTACATATTGTGCACATTTGCATCTGTGGGTTGCCAGAGATGACTCCTTGTGGTTGCAAGGAAACAGATGAAGGACATTACAGAAGTAAAAAATGTGAAGGGACAGGGAAGAGAATTAGGTGCTGGAAAATGGGAAGCAGAGTGGAGAGAGTGAATGAGACTGTTCAGCTGAAAGCTGGGAAGAAGAAATATGCAACAGCAAGGTCAGTGGCACAAATATTGAAAAACTGCAGAGTTTTTCCATGCCCAGAGGTACTCAGCCATGGAGCAGTAATGCAATGCTACATATGCAATTCAAATGGAAGGGTTTTTCAGGTAACATAAACTGAAAAAATGTGTGAGGAATGACTGGTAAGGAGAAACATGGTGGTTTATTTTCCATATCAATGACATCTTTTGGCTCTCTCAGTGGAAGTATAGCCATGCAGCTGAGCTGATGCTTTATGTTCTGGATTCTCACAGTTTGTCTGTATCTCAGTAAGACATTCACCTAAGCTTCTTGCATTTCTTGCAGTTCTACTTTTAAAACATTGTGCTGTTGATGTTTCATCCAGGAAATATTTTTATAAATCTCTCACATACTTTCAGCAAATGCTTGTGTACATTGGCTGGCTTCCTGGAATAGTTTTAAATATAATTCTTCTGAAGGGCATCTCCTTACATCTTAAAACATGCCTTATAACAATAAAACTTCAATCTCCAGTCTGACCTTCCTGAAGTATGTTGATCTCACTTTATTGATGGGTAAATCCCAAAAGGGCAATTCCAGACGGGCCAGGTTGCTACAGAATTATTTAAGAGATAGTTAATGCAGCATTGCTTGCTAAGATCTGCCACCTCACTTTCCAATTAAAATATGTGTTTAAAATTTGTTCTTCCCAGTTAGACACAGCTGAACTACAGTTATTGCATGACAAGAACCTGGAAACCTTCCAGCTTTCACTCATCATTGGAAGACTGATTAGACTGTATTAAAAGACATTTAAGTAATGCAAAATAGACCCCTATAAAGTCTGTCATCATTATCAGAGTCAGTATTTCATATTAAGTGTTTAACCTTATCCCATTGTTCATCATAATCAAAAGAAAATGGTGCACTCTCCTATGATTCTCTCCATCTCCATGAACTCATGGAAATGCCAGCATGCATGTTAGTTCAGCAAACATCCCTCTGTTGGGTTCTGCTGCTGGCAGTTCCCAAGATTTTAGATAGAGTCCTTTTCCCAAGCCCCGAGCTTGAAGAAGGTGTCGGAATCAGTCGCTTCAGGTTTTCAAGGTTGTTTATTATTTTTTATCTATTACATTGCTTCTGTGCCTTGCCAAGGTCCTTGTGGCATCAGGGTCGGGAACCGACTGCGTGACTCTCGGGCGGTCTTAGCTTTTATACTAGATACTACGTGTTCTATATTTACAGTTAGTTACCAATACCTATCACCTAGGTTAGACAGTTAGACAGTCACTTCTACTCCAAACCAATCCAAAAGTACCGCCATCACAGCAGAAGATGGAGGACAAGAAGAAGGAACAGAAGGACAGGGACACACCCAGATTCCTCCATTTTGCTTCCCTTGCACCCCCATTCTAAATCCCAAAATGCTACATTTACACCCTGTGATAAAGTACACTACCGTCTTTTACATCTTTGTGACTTGTAACCTCTCTCAGTGCTGGAAACCTTTCCCATGGACTGAAATCAAAGCCAGTGTCTTCCTGGGCTCTGTTCCAGGGTCTCCAACCCCCCTGTATAGATCCCAGACCACCCTGTACAGATCCTAAACCCCCCTGTACAGATGTCAAACCCTCTTGCTCAGGTCCCATACATCTCTGCTGAGATCCCTGAGCTCCTTGCCAAGCTCTCGGATCACCCAGGGCAGCCAGAGGGATGTCCTGGGTTCCAACATCCCTCCTGGTGACAGCCAGCCTCCCCCTGATATCTCTGCCTTTACTCGTCAAATGCTTTGTGTGTCCAGAGCTCTTTGGACAGTTATTTAATTCACATCAGGCTGGTTGCCAGTGGATGGGCAGTTTGTTTGCCTTTTCTAAGATGCCTGCCAAGCTCACTCCAGAAGAGCCTGAAGAGCAGCCCTTGCCAGAGGTTCTGGAGTATTAGCCACTGGAGGCTTCTGGAGCTGAAACAGGGAGTAAGAGAAATCTCCTGCAGGCAAATGATAGGTTGTCCACGAGGAATTCTGTAGATGGAAGGCAGCTGAATCATGGTGCATATTGTGCCTGCTTTCACAGCTGCCTGTAAATAGGATTTGAGGTACAACCTAAAGGGCCCTAAATGATTCTGATGCAGATGCACACAAGTAGACTATCAGAGTAATATTATACCTTACTGCAGCCAGGACTTTGGAGCACTCTCAAAATGATCAGACTTACTGTCTAGCTCATGCTCCCACTTCCTGTTTTATTGAGGAGCATCTGGGAAAGTGGCCAGGAACAAGCTGGTTTCTCCAAAAGAGACATTCAAGGAGCTCTCACCTTCTGCTGGCTTCCTCCAAGGCTCCTGAGACACAGGCAGGAAGTGGGCTGAAGTTTGCATACCTTGCTGTAGTACTCTCCCACATAACACCTTTCCTGAAAGCTCCTCAGCCTCTCTCAGGGTCTGCCCAAATGTGCATTCATCACACTCCTGGGTCGGGTGCAGTGACCCAGAGCAAGATCTGTAGGAGTCCTAAAACTAAACCATTCCGCAGAGGCCTTTTAAAATCAAAATTACAGGGAAAAAAAGGGGGCTGAGACGCAGAAATTTCAAGCCCAGGAAGAAAGCATGGAACTGTTGAGGTTTCAGTCTTCCCTCAAAATCTTTTCCATGACATCCCACTTCATGACAAAGCTGTTTTTCAGCAGACCCCCACACAGCTCTTGCTCAGTTTCCCTGGTGCCAGAGAGTGTGGGTGCACAGGCACAGTCTAGCCATAATCAAGATGAGCCTCCCAGACATCAGCTCTCCTGGCTACACCTTCAGGACGTCACTATTCCAAGAAACTCATGTAAAAGTTAACTTTGCAATGAAGTCCGCAGCCACTGATCAATCCCTCACTTTAGATGTTACATTTGTATTTTGTAGACACAAATTTCAGGATGAAACTTTAAGCTTCTTTTGAGTATGTTCAGATCTTAAGAAGTATAATAATTGTAGCTGCTTGATACAGAGATAAAGCACCTCAATCAACAATAATTTTTTTTCCTATAATGAGACTGTGCCATTCGACTAGTTCTGGGAAAACATGGCTTAGACAGGAGTCACTGGTGCACTTGAGCCCATTGGTGATTTTGGAAACAATGGTCCAGGTCTTTTACTGAAAGTAGAGCAGGGTGGATACCACACCTGTGGCTGTACCACCCTTCGTTTATTCACACCAGCTTCTTCAAACAGAGACAAATGAATAAAGTTCATAGAATCACAGAAATGGTGGGAAGGGACCTTAAACATTTTCTAGTTCCAACTTCTTTGCCACAGGCAAGGACCAGGTCACTCAAAGTCATGTCCAAATTGACCTTAAACACTTCCAGGGATGGACAGCCAAAAATTCTAAGGGCAAATCCTTCCAGTGTCTCACCACTCTCACAGGGAAGAATTTCTTCCTAATATCTAATCTAAATTTACCCTCTTGCAGTGTAAAGCCTTTATCCTCTGTCCTATCATTACACGTCCTTGAGAAAAGTCCCTCTCCAGCTCTCTTGTAATCCCCTCCAGGTACTGGGAGGCTTCAGTAAGGTCTCCCCAGAGCAAATCTGCTGAGGTGCACTCAATGCCAGTGTCTGTGTCACTGACAAAGATGTGACACAGTCCCAGTCTCAACACGGACCCCTGAGGAACACCACTTGGCACTGGTCTCCACTTGGATATTGAGTCTTTGATCACAATTCCTTATTTGCTGGGTAGTCAAATCCAGGTCTCTCATCAAATCCACATCTCTCCAATTTAGAGACAAGGATGTTGTGTGGGATAGTGTCAAATGCTTTGCACAATTCCAGGTTGATTATGTCAGTTGGTCTTCAAGAAGTTGTGTTGGCTGTCATGAATTGCCTCCTTATTTTTTATGTGCTTTAGAACAATTTCCAGGAGGATCTGCATCATGATCCAGCCAGGCACAGAGGTAAGATTGGCCTGTAGTTCTCCAGGTCTTCATTTATTCCCTTTTTAAAACTGGGTGTTCTGTTTCCCCTTTTCCAGTCATGGGAACCTCGTGGGACTGCTGTAACTTCTCAGATACGATGGATAGCTTAGAAACTTCATCTGCCTGTTCCCTGTAGATTGATCTCATCCCATCCCATGGCCTTGTGCACCTTCAGGTGTCTTAGGTGGTCTCAAGCCCAATCTACAGTGGGTGGTTCTTCACTCTCCCAGTCCCTGCCTTTTCCCTCTGTTATGTGGGTGATGTGTTTGGAGCAGTTGCCAGGGAAGACTGAGACAAAACAGTAATTGAGTACCTCAGAGTTATCCCTATCCCAGGTAACCAGGTTTCCTCCTGGAGAGGGCCCACATTTCCCTTAGTCTTCCTTTCATCATCAACATACCTTTAGAAACTATTCATGTTGCCTTGGTGTCCCTGGCCAGATTTAATTCTATCAGGGCTTGAGCTTTCCTAACCTGATACTTATGGAGGTTTACCTGATGGAGGCTTAGACAATTTCTCTATATTCCTCCCACATTATCTGTCCCTACTTCCATCCTCTCTAGGTTTCTTTTTTGTGTTTGAGTTTGTCCAGGAGCTCCTTGTTCATGCAGGGAGGTCTCCTGGCTTTTTTTTTTTTTTGTTTTGTTTTGTTTTGTTTTTTGTTTTACTTTCTCTTTGTTGGTATGCATTACTTCTGAGCTTGGAGGTGATTCTTGGATATTAGCCATTTCTCTTGGGTCCCTCTTCCCTCCAGGGCTTTATCCCATGTTACTCTACCAAGCAGATCCCTGAAGAGGCCAAAATCTGCGCTCCTGAAGTACTGGGAAGTGAGCTTCCTGTGCACCCTCCTCTCTTCCCAAAGGATCTTACCTTCCACAATTTCAGGATTGCTGCAGTCCAGGCTGCCCTTGAGCATCACATTCTTCACCAGCCCCTCCTCCTGTGTGTGAACAAAGTCCAGAATAGCCCTGCTCCTCATTAGTTTTTTTTTATCATTTGGAGAAGGAGGTTATCACTAACATATTCCAGGAAAGCTTGTATTAGAAATCTAGGGTTACTTACAGCAATGTCTAGCAATGCAGCCCAGGGAGGACACACATGTGGCTCTCACTAGTGGGAGGAGGTGAGTTTCCTGCAAGCCTAATCAAAGAAAGAGAAATCACACAATGTGATACCTATTACACTTGTGTGCTGTGAAACAAGGAAACACATATGCTTTGTACTCAGCTCAGAGAATGATGTGTGTGAGCAGAAACAACTGTTCTGCAGTTCCTTGGTGTCTGCTCACCAGGACTCTGTTCAACACAAGATGATAACAAGGTAGTAGGTATTTCCTGCTTAACAATTACATGAATAAAAAGCAGAGCAGCACATGCCAAATGTGTCCAGCTCCCAGCCAGGGAAATACACCCTAGCAACAGATCATAAACCAAACACAAGAACAGCAGCACTGGTGACCAGAGAAAGACAAAAGCTTTTGAAAGACCAAAAAGAAAGACAAAAGTAAGTAATGGAGGCACTCTGTGTAGTCAGGTGACAGACAACCTTCAGGATGGCAGGTAACTCCTCTGTAGCTATCAAATCAGCTGACTGAAAACCAAGAGCAAGAAAACACTCTTTTCTCTTTTTTCAGGATGAAGGACTATCTTGAGATACCTCAAATCCAAATGACTACAGATGGGAGAAAACAGCTGCACTAAGAGAAAAAAACAACTTCCTCTCAGCCCCAAATCAATTGGCTCAGCACATGCCATAATAGCATCCTGGTTCTGCTATCATGATTTATTTTGTGGTATTTTCTCTACATCAAAGAAGTGATTTAAGACACAGCATTTGCTGGAGTGAGTGCTGCCAGAAAATGCATTGAGTGCTCTCCGTTTGACTATCTGAAGCTGCAGTGGAGCCTGAAGCAGTGTTTAGAAAAGTATGAATTGTCTCCACTATGGCTGTTCAGTGAAAATGTTCAGGATACTAAGTGCCATTAACTTGTCACAGCCTAAATTCTTCAAAATGGCAGAGGGGAGATGACAGGAAGGGATAGAGGAACAATCATTGCCCTGACTCTGTCATATAGGAATAAGGGGAAACTCATTTCTGAGTCTGTGAAAAGCTTCAGCTGAAAAAGTTTGAACATTTTATTTCAAGAGACTAAAGGAAAATATTTTGATATTTAATTTTGAAATTACATCTTTCTTTTTGAGAGAAACTTGTAGCTTGCAGAAAAGAAAAACATGCAGAGCATACCAGTAGGAAGCCAAAGCATTATTAAAAAATGTTTCACTTCAGTTCTGGAAAAAAAAATTACTACACTTCTTTTCATTGACATGCCTGAAGCAATATTGGCTATTATATTTTTTTTTTTTTGTGAAGAAAAGAAAATGTCCTGAATATTTTTAAAGATAAGCGCAATTGGAAAATTTATTTCAACTATCTCCTAATTTAGCTACAAGTCCATTACTTTCCAGGTTTTAATGGAGACTTGAACAGTTGAGTGTAGTGATATGTCACCCAAGGCATGCACATTTGGAAGAGAAATGCCTTTCCCCACCACCTTTTTTTTCCTTCCACCTGACCTTTTCTCAGAAATAAACTCCCAAGCAGACCTGACGACCCCTCTAGTGCATGACCCAGTTTGGGTAGCAAATCTCATCACTCCCATCCATCCTGTCCATATTGTCTTCCCAGGAAGTGCTGGTGCTGGGCTGGGTGGCCCTGTGCAAAGGACCTGTAGCAAACAGGTAGCAGGCCTAGGTGGACTCAGCCCCCAGCTTTATTTCCAGGAACAGGCAGAGCATCAGGTCACAGTGAGGGAAGCAGCAGCAGCAGGACACAATGGACTGCAAGACTATGGTGCCAACTTAAAATGCCTGGGCTGCACCTTTCCAACCTGTGTTAGGGCTCCTGGTAAATGTTTTTGGTAAATGAGCTTGATAGACCACCACTGCCTTTCCTTCCCTCTCAACAGCTTAATTTGCAATATTAAAAAGGACAATATAGAAGAAAGTAAGGAAAACAAAAAAACAACTAAGAGCAATAAAACCCCAGCTTATATTCTTTAGTCAGGCAGAAGGATCCCCAACCACCAGTTTTTCCTGCTCTGCATTCACATGTCCAGCTCCTTCTTTTGTGCTCTCAGGTCAGAAACAAAGCCAATACAGAGGACCCCAGTGAGATGGAATAAGGACACCACTGAATTTACCAAAATGAGACTTTGGGGACAGAACCCGCTTTTTGTTCTCTCCTAAGCTTATGAGTGGCTGCAGGCAGTTTCCCAGGTCTCGTTTCATTAAAGTCATTCCCCAGGAGCTGAACTTAATTACTTCAGTGGGATTCATGTATGTTCTTAAGTATTTTCCCAAATCAGAACCTTAATTGCTCTGTGCCTTTGCTGCCCATCTGCAAGATAGGTTTAATGTTTGCTTTTTCCTGCGCTCCAGCTATTGAGATTTGCACTCTCCCAGTCAAAGCCTGTCTTGTGGTCCCTGTCTGTTCAGCACTTTGTCTGATAAGGCTGAGGTTGCACTCGAGCTATTTTTGGGCCCTGTCACACTTCACATGTGTAGAAGCCATGCTCCAAAACCTGATGGCCTTTCTGTGGCTTTTGTGTCTCTAACAGTGACAAAATAAGTTGCTTGCTGATTTGGGAGCAAAGCTGCAAGTGCTCTTTTTTTACTTTAACAACATCACAAATAGAATAATTACATGGCACTTTGAGACAATTTGCTGAAGATGTTCACACATTTCAAGAGGGTAAAATTACTTTATCCAAAGCAATTACAAAATAGCTAATTAGTGAAACTGACTGTGAGCTCTTACAAATGTGCTTTGTGGAGATGCTGCTTTTAGTGCCAGAAAACAAGCCTCCAGTTTATGAGTTATTTTCAGGTAATGAGGAAACTCTTGCAATGCAATAAATAAACACATTCTTTTCATCTGAGATTTTCTTAGCCAAGATGTGCATAGATTCCCAGATCAATGAATCAGAGTTCTTGCCACATGCCTTCCCTACAACCTTATTGCACGATTGCAGCTTTGTCAAGTGAGCAGCAAGATAATCACTGAAGCAGCTGGGCAGCAGCTGAGGAGGGACAGCCAGGACATCATCACACTTGGCACGAAACAGACTAGGGGCACCTCCCAGGTGAACGTGCTTGCTGCTGTGCCCTCTTTGCACTCACCCCTGTGTATTCAGGATCACTGGCCGCAGAAAACAGCTTTGGAAGAGCTTTCTAATTCTGATATAAAGATTAATCACCAATTAATTATTTTTGTTATGTCCCTGCGTGCTGACAAAAGACCTGTGGGTAAAAAGGGGTTATCTTGGCCTGCTGGCTTGCCATGTGAGACAGTGGGATCCACGGAAACAGAGGAGACTTCATTTCAGTGATTCATGTTTAGATTCTACTAGCTGATAAAAAAATGAACATGGACAAAAGGTCTTTGCAAAAATACTAGTTTAAAATTCTATGGGGAGAACAATCACGTGTGAAGAAAAACACAGTTTCTGGGTTGTTGGAGTTTTTTTTTCAGACAAAAGTATCCATTATGTATGAAGTAATTGTTGCAGGCTGTGAAATTAGACTTAAACATAAGTGATGGACAGGAGAGACATAGTTTTACAGAATTAATAAAACACAAACTGAAGAGAAAGTGAGTCCCTGGGTTTTTCTTTTTTTTTTGTTTCTTTTTTTTTGGTTTTTTTTTTGAGAGCTGTTAAAGCAATTGCTGGTGGAACATTACACCTTAGTGTAGATTTAGGGACATTTTGCAATAAATAACTTTTATAAAAAATTCCAGACTATGAAATTAGCATGCAATTTTAAACCATCTGTGCACTGTCACTCTAAGACTGAGATCTCACTTATTTGTGTATTTTACCCATATGATCTGATATAAGTGGGAATAGGAAGAAAACACTAAAGACTTCATAAAAATCTGTGATAACACAGATAAGAATTTCATTCTTAGTGGGTATAAAATTTCTTTCATTTCATTTTAAAACCACCCACATTTAGGGTCCTCTTCACCTGTGCCATAAAAACTAGAATTTATGTTTATAGAGCTAGAAAAGCACAGATATTTTATGCATTACACTTCACAAAGTGGAAAAATGGACAATTCTATTCCTTTCACCCATATAATTAGGGAAGAAACTGTAGAATATACAGGTATGTTTTTTAGTTATAACTTCTATTTTACAAATTTGCTTGTTTTTGGATTGACCTTTCTCTTATAAATGAATGAAACTGCAGCAAACCTGTTTCAAAACCAAATGTCTTCCTTTGTCTCCTACTCCATGCAGGCCTCTGATAGCACTGTGTTAATGCTGTAAGTGAAATATAAGATCATTATGCACATCTGATCTACAGATATATAGGAAGCTCACATTCTTAATAACTGGAAACTCCAAATGTGACCTCCACGTTTCAAATATATCCAAATTATAAGTAGCCAATAGATCTAAGGTGAATTCACTCTAGGAAAACAGACTGAGATGAACTAAAATAATCATGGATTATTAGGCATTACATGTTAGCTCTTACTAATGACATCTTCCTTTACCGGTTCATCTCTTTCTGCAAGCAGTAATATAGTAATGCTGCCTCCATTAAAATGTTTGACTACCTTGGATATACTCTAGCCTAGCTCACAGTTCATATATCTGTCTTAGGCCAGAATGGAATGGTTTTTGCCACCTGTATGCTGTTTTCATAAAGAAGTCCTCATTCCTTATTTTTAAATGCATCAAGCAGCCATTTTTTAAAAATGCCTGGCTTATCAATTTATTTAAAACTTCTCAGTCATGATGATTAATAACTACATATTCCTACATATTTACTACACTATTTTAATTTAAAATCTTTTGAAAGGAGCTGGCCTTCACACCTGTCACAGTTAGAGCTCCGTCACATAGCATAGCTCACTCCTGTTGACAACCATAGCATGATTTCCAAGTGAGAGAAGTTGACTCGTAGACATCAATAGCAAACTATGGTCTGGAGGATTTTCTTCCCCGTTTTCTTAATGTCTTGCCAGTTTTTTTAACAAGCTGTTGATAAGAAGCAATAAATCTATTCAAGTGCTGACAGGGACAATCCAGACTATTGTTTCTCTCTGACTGAGGTAGAACAGGTTTTCTTGGTTTGTTTATTTGTTGAACATTATCTAACACTTATTCTCTTCTGTATGTGAGAAATTTACTATGTGTTGCCCTCTGGCAGATGTTTGAGACAGTGTCATCCTACACTAAAGCTGTATATTTAGGCATACAGAGGGGTCTAGACTTGGTAATCATCGTTAATCTATGTGTCAGCCTATGGTTTATGCTCTTGCTCTGGCATAATAGATACTCTTTCACCCAGATGGGAGACCCACTAAACCCAAGAACTTTACTAAATTACACAGCTGCTATACCTGCTAGGTCTTTCCTGTCAGTCCTGGAAAAGATATAGCACGTGCAAGTTTCACTAGGGTAGCATTCCTGCCACCCTCTCCATAGCTAAACTTTGCAACCCCTTTTCAGATGGCCTTGTCTTGAGAAAGACAGCTGGAGGAAGCATGTCTTTGTGCCTTAGCCCTAATCAGCAAATCCCTACCTAGCATTTTCCCTCCTAAACACCTCTATAAATGCTAGGACAGATAAAACCATTCAGACTGAATGGTTTTTGTTCAATAAATATGTCATTACAATAGCATAGTATCATGCAAGTACAACAAACTCTATGCAACAAGTACACTCAAAAAATGCTCTAATAGTCTACTTTCAATAGATAATAGATAAGTAGAGTGTTCCTTACCATTTTTAAAAGTGTAGATCCATTCTTGGTCTCCTGTGTTCATTATACTCTCTGATTTGTCATAGAAAAACTTGTTTCACCATGGCCTTATCTGACTTCATTGCCAATCCTGACCATCTTTGTGTCTCCTGCTGCCCCATTCTCTTTCTGTTTCCCACCACTTGCCAGAATGCACTACCATGGGAAGCAAACTGGGTTGAAAATGGTATGAAAATACATAAGAAATAGTCTCCAATTTGCAGATGCTTCTGGCAAGATAATTAAACTACAATGACAGCTGAACACTGAGAATAGAAACAAAAATAAAGATGGTACTCTTTGACTTCTACAGGAAATAAGAAACATTTTCTGCTTTCACTTCAGAGCAATAGAAAACATTCTCAAATATTTTGGAATGAAAGACTGTTATTTCTTGGAGGGTGATATTTTCTCTTTTTTCTAGGAGATTTACTGTGCTGGAGAAAATCTCATGGAAGGAGAGACTGCCTGATGGTGAGATGCCATCCAGACGGTAACACCTCACTGCCAGTTATGTAGACACTCTGAAATCTAAAAATGGGGTTTCCCCACGTGCCCTGTTGGCTGCTAACCTCTTCTCTGGTGCCATCAAAGTGTGGAAGTGTTTGAGATTTACCAGCAAAGCCCACAGAGACTGAATTTCCTGCTGCTGCACACAAATAAATTGCCTGAAGGTGTGACAGCATCGAGGATGCGGGGCCACCTCAGCCTGGTGCACACAACGGACTGGACTTGCAGAATGGAACACTGCTCCCCTCAACTGCTACATAATAGAATAGAATCATAAAATCCTAGTTTAGTTTGGGTTGGAAAGGACCTTTAAAGATCATGTAGTCTAAACCCCTGCAATTTTCCATTGCATCTTAAAAGGGACATCTTGAAATAGATCTGGTTGCTCAGGACTCTGTCCAACCTGATTTTGAATGTTTGCAGGGATGGGGCATCCAACACTTCTCTGGGCAACTTAATTCCCTACATTTGAAGGCTTAGAGCATTCAAAGGGGACTTAGGAGACACAAATACTATTGCTTTGTAGCAAAGGAATTAGTACTAAATAGAACATTCATTAATATGCAGGTTTCTCACATCTCAGATAAGAGCTGTCCTCCCAGCTGCAGATTCTTATGGGCATTGACCCAAGATAGTAACAATGAGTATATAATTAATCCATACAAAATGAAAGAGGGACTACAACCTGCATAGCTACAGACCAGCAGTCAGGAGGTGGCAAATGGCAATGGAAAAGACTAAAGGAAAAGCGAGATTTGAACTTGAGTTCTGCTAACGAAAGGACAGAAATCTAAATTTTTGTAACAGGAGATGATGATGATAGAGATCTTTTCTGACTGCATTTTGTAAGGGTTTAGCAAGAGGTCTAACCCCCAGGACAGGCTGCACATCTGAAAAGTGGAGCCACTCCACATCTCCAGAGCCACTCTGTCTTCCAAAGAATTTCCCCCTTGAGTCTTTAGGAAAGATGTCTCCTCCCTGGTCATCTTGCAAAGGTTTGTGTGTTCTGTCTTTGATACTCAATCCTCCTGTAGTCTGTAGCCTGTGGGTCTAACTTAGTCTGTAAATTACACTACAAGCAGAACATTTAACAGGAAGGTGCTGCCATAAATCAAATAATAAGAATGAAATCTTCTTGAGGAGCTATCCCAAAACATAATTTTACTCCCCCTTTTTTTAAATAGGAATGCCTAGTTTTCTAATACCAAGGATTCACAGCTGCAAAACCTAATTTTTTGTTTGAACTGGTGATGCTGACATAGTTTAATTTTCTAGATTAGCTTAAGATGAAGTCTGTAGCATGAATTCTCCCTTTTCTTGAACCATCCAAAGTACCATAGAACCAGTCCTACAGAACTGAACAGTCAGCAGCAAGGTTTTAACCCCCATGCAAAGGACTAGCAAAGCATGCACACTACTGCAGGATTTGCTATCAAAGACAGGTCATCTCTTCCTAAGCCAGCATTTTTTTTCTCTGTTTCCTTCTACTGCATTATTGTTTCTCTCTCCAGAATGTGATAAAGAATTAGAGTTAGAGAAGCTATCCTCTATAAGCTTATTTCTATAAGCTTATTTCCTTTCTAGTTTAAAACAAGAACAGCCCTATTTTACTTTCCTTTTAGCTCAGAACAGCAGCCTCAGGCTCTACTACTTTGTCATGCTGTTCTATAGCAGTCTAAATACTAAAAACCTCAATTATTTTAAAACTTATTTTAGAGCTTGATCTTTATTTTAATAAAGAGTATGGTTTGGTTCCTATTTTTCACATAAATCAACTGTTATGATTTCCAAGTTTAATTTTATTTGGTATATTTATTTTTGCAAATACCACAGTGAAAGCAGATCAGATATCAGAAACTGCATTCTGTTTCATCACCTTACAAATGCCAACTGCGCATATGTATGTTCCATAAGCTGCTATCACCAAAGCAATCATCTGTAATGGGTTGCCTTGTAAACACAAGTTGTGTGTATTTTCCTTTCTGAAGTCAGGTGAAGTTCTTTCATCTCAATTCAGACTTGATTTACAGTAAATAACTATGATGTTGCTATGAGACAAATCTCAAAACAAGTTCCAACTACAAAAGCATTAATATAAAAAATCTTAAATAGGTGTTCACAGTGTGTAGAACACACTTTAACATCCTTTGATAAGGCAAAGTAATTTTTTTTTTTTTTTTTTTTTTTTTTTTTTTTTTTTTTTTTTTTTTTTTTTTTGTGGGAAGCTGACTTGCCAACACTGGCAGGTCAGAGGGCAATAGGTCTGACATGTTCCATACTGTACCTGTCACACACTCCAGGGATCCCTGCACACCAGGAGCTGTTTCTTTGTATGCCTTAATGTGTGGGCTGTTCAAATCCAGAACACTAGTGCACTGAGAGGTCTAGGGGAGGATCTTTAGCTACACTTAACAATGGCTCTGTCTTCAAAAGACAACATTAATCTCACTATTAATGTGGAGGATGATTTGCTGCAACAAGGTTGTTTAACAGGAAATATGGGAATTAGACACTGAAAATACATTGTAAGAGTCTGTCTGGAGCAAGGAGAAAAATGACACTATAACTTCCAGATGGGGGCATTATATTCTGCTTTTTGGTAAACAATCTAAATCCTCCCTCATTTTAGCCCTTCCTCCTTTTCCAGTATGTATGCAGGTTTGCCTGACCTGGGTAGAGAATAAGGAATTACCTTTTGCCTGCCTTAGGGTAACAATGTAGACACTATTCAGGAAGAAATAACCAAGCTCTAACTCTTGAATAAGATGCATAGTGACATGCTGACGGGAAAGACAAGAAAAAGAGGAGGGAGCTTTCTAGGTGTCCGTGTGAGAGTCTTCCAATGATAGTGGTTTATCTAACACTATTATAATATGTATCCATTCCTTTTTCATGTATCCATTTAAATATAATGAATAAGGTACCTTAGCACTTATTGAATTAACATGGATACGGTTTCACAAGACATCTTTTTATTTTATACAAAGGTGGTATTTGGTTCTCAAGAGAATAAAAAATTACCTTATCATCAAGGATTTGAGAGGGGATTGAGGAAACAGAGTGCTGAAAACCAAAGAGGTTTCCTTAAATCAGGCTGTGGGCACTTCGAAACATAACGATCCTGATATGCCTCAGTTCTTTTTGGAAGTCGTTGTTCATTCTTGACCTAAATTGCAGACACAATTCACTTCACCCTGTTACTTTCTTTACAGATTATAGAATTTGAACTTCTAAAAAGCAAACAGACATTTCAGAATTAACATTTGTATTAGTGTTGGGGCCAGGCAGATAATATGGATGCTGACCAAGGGAGGGTGCAGCTGCAGTCAGGAGATCTGAAAAGACTCGGTTCCCCTGTCATCAGAACAAACACATGGAAAAGGATGTATAGAAGATGAAGGGTTCAAAGTGATGAGAAGAAAAAAAATTGCAAGAAAGATAAAAAGAGGAGGAATGGGAGGGTCAGACCATGTTGCCATGACTTTAATTACACTGTCTATGGTAACAGTAAAATTAATTGGCAGTGCATGCAATTTGTGACATTTGGATTGTCTTATGCCTAGAGACAATGAAGCAGAGGAAGAAAAAGTGTATGCAACTTTGGAGTGCTCAAATATCACTATAAAAAGTACCTGGAAACACATGAGAGGCCAGAAACATTCTCCACTTTTTACTGTGGCAACAAACTTCATTTATAGTGTTCATGTCAGCTGTGAAAAATGAGAATTAAATTAACCCAAGTTAATAACATTGGACAGACCTGCTCTAAGAGACCTTCCTGAGCTTTAACAAACTTTGGTGAGCAGGTACTTGCAGCCACAGCTATAGAGTGCTAACTATGCTAAAGTCTGGTGTATCCTTTGGCAAATGCTCCTCTACCATATGAAATGTTCAGGCTGTTTGTGAATGAGCAAGATTCCATGACAATCAGAATGAAACTAATTGCATCTGTTTGATGGTAGGACCTACTTTAAGATAATTTGCAACAAGCTCCCAAGGGAAGTTTTCCCCTTTGAAGTGCTTCTTACTTCAGGGTTGCCTTTTGAAGTAGCTCCCCCTTTGGATTGCTTTTGAAGTGCTACTTTTTCCTTTCTTAGGTCTTTTAGTTCTGCTGTGTTGCACCTTTCACATTGGAGGTAAACAGCTGAAGATCACTGAGTAGAGAGTGTGACTTTGATTTGGACCAGTTTCTCTCCCACACCATGCAGAAAGACCTGCCTTCATCTCCCCAGAAGTAGCCATACAGGGAGGATTAAGAAAGCTATTCATTCACCTCCTCACTGGCATCAGCTTCCTATGTAAACTGGCCACCATCCAAACCAAGGTGCAGAAAAGTCTCCAGCTATCTAAAATGCCTGTTTTGCATGATTGCAGAAAACCCCTTTTTTTTTCTTTCTTTTCTCCCATCAGCTTAGATATTTGATTTTCTCCTCTTCTTCCTTATGTGGTATAAGTCTCCACCAGCCACCTGGAAAGCCCTTAATTCTGACTGCCTTTGTAAAGCCACTAGCTGTGAGGAATGATTTTGAAACACTTTTCTCTGGCAGTGAGACATTGTCATCACTAGAAAGATATCAGCTCCCACACCTTCATCCTGACTTGAGGGCTTGGAAATGCTATCAACAGAGAGAAGGAAGCAAAGGTTTGAGACTGCAGATGTTTTTAAGTCAGATAAAGTGAGTTTGGGAGGTCTTAGCAGAAACTCATGAGATCTACCATTGACATTTGAGAAGCCTCTCTATCCCTTCAAAGTGCTTTGTCACACTTCACTACATGCTCTATACTGCACTGTGGGAACAGATTGAAAGAGGGGAAATTTAGGTTAGATATTAGGAAGAAATTCTTGACTCTGAGAGTGGTTTGACACTGGAAGAGATTGTTCTGTGAGGGAGGTAGTGGATGCCCCAACCCTGGCAGTGTTCAAAGCCAGGTTGGATAAGGCCTTGAGCAACCTGGTCTAGTGGGAGGTGTCTCTGTCTATGGCAGCAGCATTTCAGACTAAATGATCTTTAAGGACCATTCCAACCCCTTAACATTTTCTGATTCAATGATTCTATGCTCTGGCAGGAGCTCACAACATTTATGTTAATTTGCATGGCATATCTCACCCATTCTTATCCCAGCCTTCTTGCCCCAGTGGTTTTGGTTTCCATAGTTTGGAAACCCCTTTTGTCTCCAGATGAGATGTGCTGGAGTGCAGTTTAGAAGCCTGTGTCTACTTTCACCTCCCAGAGTAGCAACCTGGTGTGTGCAAACTGCTGCTTCCCTCTGTGACCAGACATGACCCCCGGCTACCACTGAAACTGGCCTGGGTTTGGATGCACTAGACACTGCTGCTACCCCAAGGCCAGAGGAAACAGGATATTTTTGACATGGCCAGAGACATTTTTGAGGCAGGAATTGAGGGCAGTTCCTCATGTTTTTGGTCCCTCCCTGTTTCCCCTCAGGAAATCAAGGGTAGGTAAGAAGGCATAGGTGCTGTGTGGGGATAGATCTTACATAGCTGTCCCCTAAGGCATCACTTCCCTTCCTCTTCCCCCCAGTCTCGTACTACAACCTCCTGAGCTGTTTCCCCCTCTTCTCTGCATGGGCACTGGTGTATGGTGCTGACCACCCAACCCTCCACCCACAGCCACACACCATTGTGAGGGAAAGGTCTCTTATGATGCCAGTACAGAAGGGCAAGGTTAACCATGGAATTGGACCAACACTGCTGACATCAGGCATCTTGCAATCTGGCCAGAAAGCCAGTATGGAGTAGCAATGCACCTCTAAAAGACAAACTTCTCTTTGAACAAGACAGCAAAGTGACCACCTGTCAAAACAGCAAATGTGTTAGGGATTCACTGATAACACTTTGCCCAAGTAATGTAGAAGACATGGAATTGGGCTCAGCAGCCTAGGTTGTAGGTGTAATAACATAAAAAGCTGGCTAATGTTAATTTAAGGACACAGTGCTGTCTAAACCAGATTTTTACAACTTACAAAATATTTTCATTTTAACAGGGTCATAATTGAAACAGAAACAAATGTGTCCCATGAGCAAAGCAGTCCAAAAGAAGTGAGAATTGGAAATTTTTTGGCTCTGCAGAAAAATCAGGTTAAATTAAATCATCATAGATGAAAATACTGAAACAAATGGTAAAGAGAAAGATTAAGTATTGTTTAAAATGACATGAGATCAGTGGAATTCCTCAGCAACACTGTCATCCTAATTATTATACTAGTAAAATACTATTGATGGAAATGCCAGAGCCTTTGAAACGCAGAAGGATGCTGACAACACCACACTGTGCTTCAGTGAAGGCAGCCTTCCCTTTTTTGCTATGCTGCTATCTTCCATAACTCAGAACTGAGAATCTTCTAATTCATCTTATCAGAGAACAATTAGCAGCAGTATAAAATTGTAGATAAGTTGTTATCTTTTTATCACCATAATGACTATTTATTAGGTATTTCTGTGGTTATGTCATAGAAAGTTTAGTCATTAAGACTCCTGTATTTAAATTGAAGCTTCAAC
Organism: Cettia cetti; assembly: GCA_013401135.1. NCBI lineage: Eukaryota > Metazoa > Chordata > Aves > Passeriformes > Sylviidae > Cettia > Cettia cetti. Next base: position 48,391 of record VZUI01086022.1, read on the forward strand.
TTCATGTTGTTTTCCCAGTACTGGTGCTAGTGTGAGGTGACTACCTCCTCCCTGCCACTGCTACTGTCACTGCCTTTATTCACTCTCACTATGTTGAATAAAATATTTGCTGGTCCACAAGAAAGTCAGTGAAGTAAACTCATGCTTTTGTGTTGGGGGGGTGGGGTGTCTGAAAAAACTTATCACTCTGGCTATGTCTCCAGGGAAAACTTCCTATGAATCCATAGCCTCAGAGATTATTCAACACTCTCCATCAGCATTTGTCAAGCAGGGATACATGTGTGTATTATGAATGAATTATCTATTGTCAGGGAAATTATAACACTTTCTGGGCCACCCAGGTTGAGGTAGAGTTTCAAAAGCCTTTTTACATATCAAAAGTTAACATTGAATCCAGCAGCTTTTCACTAGCAAGATCATAAATTGATAGCCTAATTAAACCAATTATCAAGTCTTTAGGCCACAGGAAATTCCCAGTGTGGCATTTATACTCTGTTGAATTCCTAGAGAAAGCAGAGAGCTTTCCCCAAATCCAGTGGGATGACATCAGAGGGATGAGACTGCTTGGGACCATGGCTGCAAGTGCCTCTGGGCTGGTGCCCAGCAGGCTGAGCAGAGGAAGGCAGGCTTTGCCACCCTGCATCCTGTGTCCACCAGCATCCCTCCCTGCTCCTTCCGCAGCTCTGGTATCCTCCGGACATCCTGCCGAACCAAATGACCTAACTGAAACTTCAGACAACTGTTTACTCCCTTTCCTCCTTCTGGGATTGGTTTTCTGCTGTTTTGGTGAGCTAGCTCATGAAAAGCTCAAGGAAGGTCTACAGCTTGTGAAAGAGATGCACAGATGTGTGGCCAGGGGCAGACATGAGGATGGGCTATGTGAGGTCAGAGCAGGATATGATCCTTGGTTCTTTGAATCTGCTTTCCAAATCTAGAATGCTTTTAAAACTATTTCTAGCAAAACACAATAAAAATTGATTTATTTTTTCACCTCAGCAGGATAACCAGTGAAATGCTGCAATGTCACCCAGCACCAGGAGCGATGTGCGAAGAGGAATACTCTTAGGAGTGTAAGCCTTATGTATTCAAGAATTTTCCTGTCACTGAGCTGACAGGATCTCCTTAGAGGTCTCTAACACTGACAGCCAAGTTGTGGGGAGCAGACCATCACTGAGACCACTTAGGCAAACTCAGTGGCATGAAATCAAATTATAGGCATGAGTTGCAATGAGGATAAGAATCTACCTACTCACTTCTGACACTACCTGATCAGCTGGTAGATTGCTCAAAATGCTGCAGTTGGCCCTTGTGCATCCTGTTCTTGCTGTTACTTATGTGATGCTGGAGCAGTAACAGCAGGAAGAAGCCTTAAGTTTTAGCTTTCACGATTCTGTGCTGCCTAGGTGTGTAGTTCTGAGCTTCATATTAAGTGTTAATAAGCTCTCTTCACAGAGTAGGTAGTCAGAACAAATCCTTTTCCACCTAGAGAGCATGGGCAACCATTACAAGTTTTCAGGCCCAAAAGCATAAACAAGGGTGGACTTAAGAGAGAAAACAAGAGGGATGGGACTGAATAATCTGAAGTTGTAATTGAACAATTAACCTCAATATGCAAATGGACCAAAAAGTGTGAGACTTCTTGACCTGTCATCTATTTTGTGACCGTTTTTGGTCTACCTTGGGTGTAACCCTGTCCACGCTCTTGTACGGCCCAAGAGGCCTTTTAATAAATACCTACTTTATTCTCTTAGCTCTATCCAATCGCTGTTCCTTTGGAAGGCCAGCCTTCCCAAGGCATCAGTAGAACCACAAATCTTTCTGATTAACTGGGTGGTACTCACCTTAATTTCAGCCCATCTGGGGTTAAGCACCAATTTCCTTGGCTTCCTCAGTCACTGAGCCACGGGCTTTTGCATTAACTGCTGAGGGGGCCTTGGGAGGCAGATCAGACTGGAGATCTGCCAGAGATGCCAAGGAGAAAAGATATTTCCTGCTGATTCCCACATGTATTCCCATTCTGCATCTTCAGAACATCTGCACTGCAACACAAGACAGAACAAAATTTGCTTTCTTCCTTTTACAATCATTGACACAGAAGCTGAAACAAGTTGTAGTCATCCTTTGGACTAAGCACTAGTTAAAATCAGAGTTTCAAAGCCAAACAAAAAGATCCTGGATCTTTTTCTGATTATGAAATTATTTGAATTTATGAATTTGAGTTATTTCACAAAATGTTCCAAATGTATTTGTTATTTTTCTCAAGGCATTGTGAATTGGCGAGCTGCTGACACAGACCCTGGGACACATCACTCACCCTGGCCATAAAAAGCTGCAGAACAAACAGCAGCACTCACAAAGCATATCCACTGGGCTCTGGCCAAGCAGTGATTGTGATAAGGGAGGTGACTGAGTGGGAAAATTAGTTTGATTAACTTTATCAGCAGGAAGGTGAGGAGTGGAAAATCCCTAAGCAGGAGAACAAAGGGGCAGAGGTGATAGAGCAGCAGCTCGAAGAGCGAGGCAGCTTTGGGCAGAAAGAAGGAACAAAGGTGGGTTTTCCTCCCCTCCATCATCAGCCAAAGAAGCAGGGAACTAGCTGGAGGGGATTTTCTCTGTGCTTCAGGGAAATGATCATGTGGAGTTTGGGGACAAGGGGTGGATAAAGGGAGATGAGGGCTACTAGCTTTGCTTGGTTTCAAACACAACATGTCTGGATTTTCCCAGGCATGCCCACTTTCACTCACTATCCTGAAACTTTTTCAGGTGAAAGGGTGAGCTTTTTTGGTCTATTAAACATGTGTGGCCATGTAAAGAGGACAAAGATAAATAATGCTAATGGAGTTGCCGGGTGCCTGTAAGTCTCAGACACATGGCCATCACTACAGGGCAGACTGACTTCACAGCACATAAAACGTGGCACTGGGGTCTTCCAGACAGACTACTTCACAAATAGGCTCTGTATGGTTACTCTGCACATGAACTCACCACCAGCACAACTCATGCTCCAGAATGTGGAGGTATGGTGTATTGCCCTGGCAGCTGCTTGGAGGCTGTTCTAGAGGATGCTCCAGAAAGGCACAGAATTCCAGGTGTTGAGACCTGTTTCTCCTGTGCAGTCTACGGTCACGTTGAATTGGGCCAGAATCCTTAGAGAGCCGGGGTGCCACACCTTATTTCAAATTTCTTCAAATATTGTATTTCTTTACCCATCAAATCAGAAGTTAAACTATAAATTAAAACTCTAATGCTATTTCTTTGGTAATTAATGTTTTTCTGTCAAGAGTGCTATTGTGGCACTTGAGATGAACAGAGTATTATGGTCCATTTTTATGAAGACTAAGACCACAAGGATTGTGCCAAAGAAATAAAAGAGAGAGGCTAAGAAAAACAAAAATAAATAGTGCTTCAGTGCACCTGCAAGCATGAGAGCACATAGCTTGAACATTCTCTCAGCAGACAGCAGGCTGACAGATAATTAGGAGGGGAAATTGTGTTACAGCTTAGCTAATTGCTTTTCATCAAGAAATATTAAATATCTCTTCCAACATATGAGAAGAGTGAAGCATAGAACAGGGAACAAACTCCTTCAAGGTGACCCACTAAGTGAGATAAGAATAGACTCCTCATTCCAAATTCTCACACAGACTGACCTGCAACAATCCATCACTTGTGCAGTCACCTTTGCAAGGCTAAGGAAACATCAAGGTCACTGTGGGGAACTAAAGGTTCAAGGGGGCTTGAAAGGTAGTACAGTGACTATTGAGGCACCAGGCTTGTGGATTTTTTCAGACATTACTGTGGAAAATGAGATCTCAAGATAATCATGATTAAAGTGTGGACCATAGTGCCCTAGCAAAAGAAATAAATAGAAGCATACAGAACAAATACACTGGAGAGCATGAACTTGTGTTATGATGACTAAACCTGCTACAGGGAAAAGTGTTTCACTGTCCAAGGCAAACTGCTGCTATAACAGATGTGCTCTGTTTCAAAAACAAATTTCTCAGGCAGGTTCCCCTTCTGAGGAGGATACTGGTATGTGGTCAGTGATGCTGCTGGGTTTTTTCAGCCAGTTGTCAGGAAAATATTTTTGTCTTTCATCCTGTACAAAAGACCACAGCATTGCAGCAACTTGATTTCAGTAATTTTGAAAAGCCATTTTACTTCTGAGTAGCTCTTAACTGGCTGTGCACATACTTCACATCCATTCCTGCTTGCATGTTGTTCACCAAAGAGAGCTTTATTTGGCATAGTTCTGGTTATAGGAAAATTAATTCTGTGCTCTGCCACTGCTGATGGTGAATCCTGGCTTTGGAGACAACAAGTTGCAGATAATTGGCACAAAGTGTTATAGAACAAGCAGTAAAAGTAAGAATACATTCAGGACTAGGATGAAAATTAGCAAGACACAGCAGGCAACAAGCCACAGAAATACAGATGGACATGGTGCAGTTTACATCTTTGTGGCTCCTGAATTGTATGAAGACATCTAAAGTACATATAGTTGCTCTCTGGTTTTGACAAAATGAGTATTAGAGGAATGTAAAAGCATCAATGGATTGAAGAGGAAAGAGTCAGGCTGGACTTTAAAGTGGACAAGGACAGCAGAGTGACAGAGACAAATCAGAATAGTAAATGACTGGGTGAAGCTGGGGCCTCCATCAGCTCACAGGAGAAGGAGATGGGGTTTGCAGTCTCATACTGCTCATCAGATGTGGTGTGCACTGATCTGCAGGTCTGATCTCTTTTTGTAAATGGGTTGCTCAGAGAGATTGTGAATGCTTACTGCAGAGAGGGAGTGAGATCATTTATTCCTGCAATGTCATTGCATGACACCACAAGGATAGTGTTCCTGCAGCACAGCCTCTTTGCAATACCATTCTGCTATCAAAAACCGTAAATCTTTTTGATGAAAGGCAAGATATTAAATGTGTGGAGCTTAGCTAGAAATGCATTAGAAGTATATGGGTGGTGTTCCCTGCTTCCTGAGTTCTTTCCTGGGATGCCTGTGTAAACTTTCTTTCAACCTTACAGTATCTTAGCAGTAAAACGAAATATTGTGGAGTGACTTCATTCATTGCCTTTTACCTCTGGGAGTCTACAGTGAATTTCTCTCAAATCTAAATATGGCCTTCTTGGTGGATGGATGGAGAACAGGTGTACTAAACCCACTCTGTTCTCCTTTATGTGCTTTATCCTAGAGCTGAAAGTGTTCAGCTTGGAGCTGTATGTCAACATCTCAAACCACGAAAATCTGACAGTCTGGGAATCACACACGCTTCCAGAATAATTGGTTAGCCATGGTGATTATGTGTGCACTGTGGCTGGGAAAGGGACTTAAAGGGACAGAATTTGGGAAGCACAAATCATTTTCTAGGAATCTCTCAAATGCACAGGATTTTGTTTCAGGCAGCAGAACTGGTGCTGAAGAAGGAAGTAATTTTAATGAAAGCATTGGCTTCTGAGACTGTTCAAATAAGAAGTCCAGCGCCTTGGCCAATGCATCACTTGAGTTACTCTGGTTTTATCCAAGTGAGTACACTGTTGAGAATGAAGTCTTACCAAGAAGGATGGAAAAAAACTATCTTAAAGTAGTTCTTTCAGCCTCTTTCAGTAATCTTCATTCTTGTGCAAAACCAAATGTATTAGAATAAAGCACTGGCACTTTCCATATTGACCCTTTTAACTTTGCACTGGGCTGAAATAGATACAACTGAAAAGAGTTTTCAGGGGATATTTGTGCCCCATGGATACTACTACTGAGCTTTAGCACACCTTGCTGTCCAGACTGCACATGGGAAGTTCGTCTGTACAGGCTGGCATTTTGCTGATGCTTGGCTCCTGGTTGCTTGGCAGGCACCATGAAAGCAGGTGGCAGAGTTGGAGTTCAGAGGTTGAGGAGCTTGTTTGGCTTCAAATCAGCAGCTAAGCTGGGGCTTAACCAGGAGTGTGGGCATTCCTTTAGCTTCCTTTAGTGCTCTACAGATGTGTGTCATTAACAGAGATTTGTGTGAAAGTGTTGGGCTCTTGCAAATGGAAATGGATATAAATAACTTCAAGTAAATTTTGGCCAAATGTAAGATAACACAACAGAGCTCAGAAAATCCTGCTTAGAAAACAACAGTTTGTTTTCTTCTCCAAAAATTTAAAGAGATGCAATGGATCCTTTAGAGAATTTTTTCCTAAATGTAGCTTTAAAATTACTTTACCTGAATTGAAAGAGGTCTGTACCTTCACAGTGGGCCAGCTGTTGCCTAACTGACAGTGAATAAGCTGTGTGGCTCTGCAGGGGTGGGAAAATAAGGATGACTCTAAGACTTCAAGATCAGCTTAGTCTTCAGTATCTATCAGAGAAGCCGGTTCTGATCCTGCTTAGTTGATCACCAGGGCACAGAACTGACACACGTTTTTAATCTTGAAATTGAACTGACTGTGGGAATGCATTCTATTTGAGGAGAGGCAGAAAGCCATCACCTTGAGGTATATAGAGACCTCTTGATAAACTTACATGTCTAGATAAATAATTTAGCTTTCTAGATAAAATAATTTAGAGGTTTACCTAGAATAAAACCATCTGCTCATGTATGATAAGGTCACACACTTTGCCTCATCAATTTGGGCAGTATATTTGCTTTGAGGAGGCACACAAAAATTTTCATTTAGAACCAGCCAAATTTAATTTAAGACTTAATTACTTACTTAAATTTTTTAAATGAGAGCATTTGTATTGAGTAATATTTTGAATGTTAATTTTCAAGTAAACTGAACTGATATGACAGCATTGCAGTTGTGCAAAAAGGAAGATGGTTAAAAATAGCTGTAGCACTATATCTGTAAATAAACCCATGTGCTTACCACCTCCATGTCCAGCATGACTGTAGCAATTCAACCACATCATTTCAATGCCAGATGGTCTGTGCAAGCACATGCTTGTGCTGAATGAGGACTAGAGTCACAGAGGGAAAGGAATCCCACAGATGAGTGTGGGAATTGCACTGCGGGAAATTGAGAGGAGTGATTTGTGCAGGGAAGGTGCCACTGCGAGAGCAGGAATCAGTGACTCTCAGGGAGTAAAGTCAGTCACACAGTCAGTCACACAGTGGGGAAGGCAGTGCTCACCTACCACAGACAAGTTCTGACTGGGGAAAGGATGACTGGAGCTCAGGTCCTGGGGTTTTGCTGCCTGCTCCCATGTCAGATCCTCCATGTGCCTCAGGCCTTAGACAACTCTGGGATATAAAACTCCCTGTTGAGGTGGCTCAGTGTCTCACAAAACAAGACTAGGCTTTGTCCAGCATCAATAACCACCACCTCTCTACAATAAGAGCTGTCAGTTGTTTCTTGCTTCACAGCACTCCACAGAAATTGAAATTTTTAGCAGGTGTTCATATGCTAGCATCAAGAATGTTCACACATATGTAGAAATATATACAGATAGAATTGTGTTCATTACAGTGTTTGGATAATATGCTCTTTTGATGGGAAAACTATTTGACTTCAGTTTTATTTTCATGTTTCCTTCTCTTATTGCTCACTGTTCAGGACATGCCAAAGCCACAACACTGTTAAAAATACTAAGGAGTCGCATGTCATATCTAATGTTCTAGTTATTGATCTAACAAATAGATAATTAAAAAAACCTTACTGTACACATTTGTGTTAAGGAGATGGAAATTGCAAGCACCGTCACTTTCGTTTTTTGTTTTGTCTGAACTGAAAGTATTTCACCTCCTCCTCTTTAAACACCAAAGGAAAAAAACACATCTCATTGTGTTCCTCAAAAGTCCCAATACCAGAGAGTAAGAGAAGCTAGCTTCTGGTCAAAAGCAGCTTAAAAGATTTATGTCATCAAATATATAAAGAGGGATCTTGGGGCAAGAAAATGATGGGTTGTAGGAAAGTGTTGGTTGTAAGAAAGTGTTAACACATTTATTATAGCTCTAGGGAAAGGTGTATTTTACATTCTTATCAGACCAGCTGTTAAACTGCAAAGGCACTAAATTTTGCAACTGGTTTTGAGCACCCAGACAGAGTCACATGATTGATGCAATACTCAGTTGATCAGTTATATTTTTTAACTATTAAACGCCTTGTTACATTAGACACAAAACTGAGAAGTGTGGTCATTATTATTGTCCTACACACAACAGAGGAATTTCAGCTTGTATTAATTTTATTGTCAAAGATACAGCTGTTGTAGGAAATATTTTGAATTTTTAGTACCATCTGGTGTGTTGAAAGAAGAAATGCTTTAAACTTGGCACAAATCCATTTTCTAAGTGGGTAATATTGGTGCTTTGAGAAAGGAGCTGTCAGAGCAGGAGATGAGAGGACTTATTTATTGGGGTTGTTTTCATTGCTCTATTGCACTACAAACCCGGCCCCACCTCAATTAAAACAAACGTTTATGACTCTTACAGGGTCCTCAGAATGACTTGTCATTGTTACCTCCATTTGCATTATCAAGCCTTTTTTTTTTTTTAGGGTACGGCATTTAGGTGTCTTGGGAAATGACAGACATGGGGATGGCAGAAGGTAGCAAATGGAGAAAGCTGAGACCTTACACTGAGGTAGTTTCAGCAGCCTCCCCATGAGATCAAATTGATGGCTCCTCTGTAGTGCCTGCACCTCTATTTGTTGCTACACACTGTCAAGGCAAGCAAAAATCTTACCGCTTTAACCTCTTTTTGTTGTGAAGAAAACTGGTAGTGAGATTCACCTTTGCCATATATAGTTCTGTCAGGGAGAAATAGCAGAGCATCTGTAGGAATGTTAGATGTGTGTCTCTATGTAATGTCTCCTACCCAGAGGAATCTCTGATGGGAATGACTTGGCTCAGAGGAGGAGCAGCAGCTCTGATGCAATAGCACATTTTCACATGGGAGCCCTGGACCCTTCATTCACAGACTCTCCAGGGTAATTGTGAACATTAAGACAATATTATAACCACAGAAACTAAAGACAACAAAAGCTGAGCAATTTGTTCCAGGGCAAAAAAGTAAGATGAAAAGTCCCACAAGCAAATATTTTCATACAGTCTTCAAAAGTCCTTTTTGAGCAAAACACAGACCTCAGTTTCCAGGTAATTAAATATCTAGAATGGACATTATTAGTGTCAGTTCAGCAAGGGAGATTTGGCAGCTGTAGGCTGTCAGTGTTGCAAAAATCCTACAGCATTTTGGGGAAAGTTGCTATGAGCTCATGGAGATCAGAAACCATGTGTACATATGCTGCAGTTCCACTGCGTGGACTGCATGTCTGTCTGTCCTAGGGGACTCTCAGAAGTCATGTCACCCAGAGCAAGGGGGGTTACTGAGATCTGATTGCTTCTCTGTTTAAAAAAACCAAAAAAACAAAAAACAAAAAACAAAAAACCAAAAACAAAACAAAACAAAACAAACAAACAAAAAAAATCATGCAAAAATTAAATTCTCTTTCTTGCTTTTCATAATTTACTCATTTTGTATAATATCACCTTGTTGCATCATTAATCTTGCCAAAATATTACCCTATTTTTATTTTTTCTGAAATACTACTGGAACCTGTTAGCATCTCTTGGTATTCCATAAGGGATTCTTTGTGCAGACAACTGGTTTCCTGAGACCAGACTTAACATCCTGCCTCTCTGTGGGACACTTTCTCCTTCACCAATACTGGGCTGTAATTTAACTTGATTGAGTCTACAGTTCAGAGGAGTTTCAGCACTTCATGGTAAGCATATATTTTATTTTCATTTCTATTTTCTTCCTTTACAAAGCCTTATTTTGGAAACACATCCTTCTCACACAAATTGCTATAGTGGGGGCAGAGATGTTTTGAATACCACTTCTAATAAGCATTAGGACTGGATGCTCTTTCTCTCAGTGTTCAGTAATTTAAAGACTACCCAAAATGAGAGCTCTATCACCACACCACACAGTGGAAATCAAGCCTCTGAAAACAGGGCTGAGGCTCATCATAATTATCTCTCCTTAGAAAAATACTTGGTCTTGCTCTGGCATTTTGTAGCAGCAGGAGACCATTTTGTGATGATATGCCCTTCCACCAGCATTATCACTTAATTCCATTTTTTAAAGGTTTTTATAGGGATTAGTTGCAGCTGTTTTTCATCAGTCCCTTCTTATTAGAATTTCTAAGAATCCTGATTAATTTAAAGCCTGTTTCAACTGCTGCTTAAGGAGATTGAACATTTTGGCCTGCTTTCACATTAGCATTTAAAACATTGTGTGCAGTATTACAAATTTGCTTTTGTTGTTTTTGTGCAAATATATTCATAAACATATTGCTAGTGGAGATATTTGTCTTATTCTGAGGGGCTTAATTTTTCCTTTCTTCTTTCCCATCTTTTAATTTCTTAAAATGTGTCTAATTTTGAGGATAGGACAAAAATGTGGGGGAATAAATTAAGCTCTGAGAGGGCTGTTACATACCTAATGCTGGAGTTTGAGTAAAGCTAAAAAAGCAAATCAGTCACTGTAACTTGCAGGACCTTCCATGGTTCTTCTCCAGCTGGTTGACAATGAGTTTTCAGGGATTTAACCTGAAGAAATTCTTAGGGGAAAGGGTTTCTCCTTCAGCAGACAATCATTTACCTATCCTGTGAAAAATTTAAATACCTTTTTGTGTTACTTCCCTGCCAAAGATATTTTGTTCTCTCTCTTCTTGAAAATTGCTGTGGTTCTCTTTGTTGCTGCAGCTCAAACCAAGCCTGAGGAATTGTAGTCTCAGGGCTACCATCTCCCAGGACTTGAACTTGAGCAGGTCGACTTTTCTGAAAACCTCCTTCTGTTATTCTTGAAGCAAAAGGAGATGGGCATAGCACTGTGAGAAAGGTTGCCAGAGGCAGAGAGCCATGAGGGCATGAGAGCACAGCTGCATTGAGTCACTGGCTCCCAGGGAAGGCTGGGGAAGGCTGTGCCGGATCTGCACTTCTGGTGGCTTTTCAACGTACACTGCTAGACTCCAGGCAAACCAGAGGGTTTGTGACAAAAACATAGCTCTGGTGTTGCTCGGTTGGAAGAGCTGAGGATGGTGCCTTGAAGACCAGCAGGGCTGTGGCTGAGTGAAAATGTCAAAGAAAAATCTCTAGCAAGTGTGGAAGAGATCTTAGAAAGCTAGTTGCCTGGAAGCAGGGACATAAATACTAAAAGATGCCTGTCTGTAGGTTACAAGCATTTCTAAAATGTCTTTGTTTTAAATGGCAGCTAACTGTCCTTAAAAAAACCCCAAACAAATAAATAAAATATATTGTTATTATGTTGATTTCCAGCAGCTAATTTTAGGGATAAGGAAAGTAATTTCCTTATGGAATCTAAAGACTTCTGGTTTGGTCCTGTTTTGGTTTCTTAACCTCATGCCTTAGATAAGTTTCAGCAGACGTAAATTCTCTTCTCCAGAAATCCTCCTGATTGCTTAGCATGGCCTGACCTTGTTCTCCCATAAAGTCTTTTGAAGCACTCTCCCCAGACCTTAAGAAGATGGTTTTTAAACTTGTAGGCTCTGGAACTGAGGAGCAAGTTCACTGTTAGAATGCCTGGAAAAAATATCATTCACAAATGTATTTCAAATGTTGTTGGGGTTTTTGTAATAATATTTCTGCTATTATTTACTGTGGTTTCAAGGCAATAGGAGTTTACAGCGATAACAATGAAATTAGTACCCAACTATTAGACAAAATGGAGAAATAACCCAATTATTAATTAGGTGGTATGATAGAGCCTGTATACCTCAACCCAGTTGTCTTCTAGTATAAAAATGCAGTATATTGCATAACACTTCTACCAGTTTATTGGAGGAAAAGAATGAATTAAGGATAGAACAGTTTTTTTTCTTAGATTACTGCAAAGGCTATACAAAACCACCAGAAGATTCCTGTTTTAAATACTGTTTATGGTTTCCCTAAGTGATTCATGTGTTTAGTAACACATTAGTTTTATGCAGGGTATCTAATCAGTCCCACACAGCAAAAGTGTTATATGGAGAACACAAATTGTCTCCAAAACAGGAATAGGACCATAGGACTTGAGGTTCTGTATCCTTTTAGGCCACATTTGGGGCTTCTAACTCTCAGTAATGTAATTTGAGCCTGACTTTTCTCCCCTAACAGGAGTCGATCTCTTTTTTAAAATGCATGCCCCAAATGTCTCAAGTGTTACTACAATGCTTTCATTTTCTCATTGGATTGCTCTCCCATTTTTACACTTCTGTGGATGTTCCCCTAGTAGTCACAGAAATGTGTAATACTCAATTTAACAATACATTTCCAAACCCATATTGTTAAAATAGGTCAAAATTTTACTAAGTCAAGCCTGATATTTTTCCCTTTTCAAAAGGGAAAATGTGACCCTTGAGGATGTTAACACATTTGTAGCTAGGAGGTTCCAGGGAAAAATCTGCAGTAGGACTTTATTTTCAACATTGAAGGAGTTCAATGAAAAATCCATTCCCATAAGGCCAGTAAGAAAATTCAGAACTACAGTGTTATCACATCTATGCTGTACAATATTTTCGTATCTAACCCAATTTCACCCTCAGGTAGTGATTTGATTCAGGTGTCTAAAGTGACCAGGGAAACTCACTTGCTTAAAAATCCCAGTCTTGATTTTAATGGGCAGTCTACAAAGTTGTAGCAGGGAATGGATGATTTTTGGAACTCACAATTCAGGTTTCCTTATGAAGCAGATACATAGGTACAATTCAGAAACTGGTGTCCATAAACCTACCTCTGACAATTACCTTATTTTGATTTCACTTATTTAGTTGAAACAACAGAAGTTCTTAATTCTTACAGCAGAGTAAAAGTCTTGAAGAGCCTGGTGCAATGATGAGACCAAAGGGAGAAGCCTACAAGAGGCACAGGAGACACAAGCATGGCTCAGTTTACTGGTTCAAAATGAAGTTGAAGAGACCCCAATGGCGAGTGAAGGGCAGAGAAGGGAAGTTCATTGAGCAAGGCAGAGCTTTTGATTGACTGATACTTCCCTTAACTGAGAAAATGAATGAATGTAATCTTTAATAAAACAGTTATGTTTCTGATAATGCCACTCTCTGGTAATTTGGTTAAACTGTGTTAGTTAGAAGTTAATCCGTAGTTGCTTGACTCCACTGTTTGCAGCAGGGATATGGTTCAGCTCCAGTCAGGTGCTGATGGAGTGATAGGGCAGCAAAAGGGACTGGTGGGGGCACAGCAAACACTGTGAGGTTTGTACTTGCTGTCGTAACACACTTTCTGCTCCTTACAGCCTTTGGCAGCCAAGGTGGTTAGACGATATTTATAATGCATGGTAAACTTTATTTGTCTATCTGGGTAGCTTTGGATTTTCTGCTGCTAAAAACAAAGAGGGACCATAGATGCAGGGCTAAGTTACTAACAGGATGTTTATTCTCCCTCCATCTTGTTTTACTTTGCTATCAAAACATATATTGTTACTGCTAATGTAGAAAATTAAGCTGTAGTAATCTAAAGCCATTTACCCTGAATGAAACCATTCACATGCAGCTTGAATATGCTATAACTTACATAAATTGACTTCACACCTTTAGCTGATTCATTTATTTAACTTTCCCAAGTGACCCTGTGTAGGCAATTCAAAATGTTTAATTAGTAAAATGAGGACTGCCCTACAAGCTGTATCTCCTACAGCTTCTCCCAGCCCCATCTTGCACTTTTTCATTTCTGTGCAAATGTAAATTCATGCAAGGGGCTTGAGGCCAGCTTTAGCTCACTGCTTGGACAACACTTTGGACCCAGCCTTTTTCTCACTGTCATAGGATCTTGCTTCCAGCCCTGTCCCTGCAGCACTCCATCTTCTCACCTGAGCAGATTTATGGGTCAGGACTTCTGGTGTGGTGTGCCAGGGTGTCCTCCTACATTACCCACCCACCCCCATTTTTCTTCTTTCCCTTTCTGACAAATTTTTCTGCTTCTTTATGATGTTGTGTTAATTGGTATTTTTCCTGGAACTTTTTCCAAAAAGGACTCTCTCAAATACATTTCCTACCAACACAGCATAAGGCAAAGCCCAGATGTAGGAAATCTACGAGTGCCCCCTCTCGTCTGCTTTCCAGTAAAACAACTCTGACATCTTTTCCATGGAGGGAGAAGAGAATACAATAATTTGGCTTGATCAGTCCATTTGCATTTCTTTGCAGACTGAAATGGAATAAAATAGAGAAGTTCACAGCATGATAAATGTAGATCCTGCACATACTTGCAGACTGAAAGGTTGGGCTGTCCCTTTTCAGTGTGAAGGAGATTCAAAAGGCACATGTAATATTAGTTTTTCTGCCTACTCCACATTCCTCTGCTTTTTCTCTGCAGACGGAAAAATGCTTTTGCTATTGCTTTGATCAGAAAGATCATAGATGATAAAATATTCCCTTTTTTCTCAGCCCTGCTTGAACCTTGGGATTAACTTTTCCTTGAAACAGAATCTTCAAAATGGATACACCACGATATGAAGAAGTCTGATTTCCCAGCTAGTCAGACCCATAAATATTAACATTCTCACAACCCCTCTAGAATAATACAGGAAAAAAGATATATCCATCCTTTGAAATGTCCTAGGTGATGAGAATGGAAGTGGCAAATGGAGGCCACACCAAGAACTAGCAGGAGCATGGATCCCCTGTGGTTACTACAGCTGGCCTGTCATCTTCAGAGCCAAGTCTGCAGAGCAGGGCACTGTTCTGCAGGATGCCTCTGGACAGAGAAGGCTGCAGGGTAGGACCCACTGGGAGGTGGATTCGTGCAATCTGCATGCTTGAGAACGGCCTCTGGCTGGGAAATCATCAGTTCCTTGAAGTTAGATGAATATGGAGACTATGGAGGGCTTGAATACAAAAATCCTAATCTGTGGGTTTTTATATTTCCCCCCAAACCCCCTGAAATGTTTTTGTATCATTAATTGAAAGTCTGTAACACAGCCTGATTTTTGTTCTCTCTTTGCCTTGTTTTCATTCTCCTGCACAGCTTTTGGTTTGCTGGCTGGAAAGTAACCCCTGGAGACAAAGTTAATCTTATTTCAGGAACTGTGCCCACAAAACTGGGAGATGGCTGTTGAGTTCTGGATAATATTACATTTTTAAAAAGCTGCAATGCAGCACTGCAGTCAGCGTGAAGGCAGTGTTTGGGAGCAGGACCACACTGACAGTGACAGGGAATAGAGGCTCTGATTCACCCAGGTAACATGCAAGTCCAATGCTCTGTTTTCCCACTAGCACATCTAGATGTCAGGACTTTGTCTTTACCATCTAATCAATATGGTCCTGTGGCTGCCCTAATTAGGCTCCAGTTCTTTAAACAGGCCAGCCAGGATGCAATGCTGATGTGGCCAGGCTGTGTTGAGACTTCAGCAAGTGTCTCTGCACACCTTTGGACCACACAGACCTGTTAGCTTGATGGGATTTGAGAGGCCATCCTGTGCTGTGAGGGGTGTGGACAGTTGCAGTCATGGTGTTTGTTTGGTGCCCAGCCCTTGCCAAACTCCCAGACTTGGTCTAACTGAGCAGCCTGCTTTGTTCATGCTGGAGTTCTCTCCTGGGGAAGTGAATGATCCTGTGGCAGTTGGCAGGACCAAAACATATTTCAGGGCTTTGCCTTAGTAATCTCCAAATAATTGACTCGTCAGTCACAGTTTCTGTCATCTGGGTGATTCCACTGAGGAGAGAGTTCATGTCTCGCTCTTATTAAAACTGAGTTAAAAATCAGTCATCTATGAAAGGTGAGGCCAGCACAAATGGGGTTTGATGAGTTCCAGAGGCTTGAGAGAGGATGCCTCTCCTGGGCCTACAGGATGGGCTGATATCAGCCTCCTCCTCCTCCACCTTGCCCAAATCACCCAGTGAGGTGATTTCACTCTGATCTAGTCCAATTTTTTTTCAGGCTCTTCAATGCTAACATTTTTTTTTTATTTATTTTATTTTATTTTATTTTATTTTATTTTATTTTATTTTATTTTATTTTATTTTATTTTATTTTATTTTATTT
>VZUI01086023.1:0-45449 GCA_013401135.1 Cettia cetti
CACGAAGAGCTGATCACTCTGCACCTAAGGGTGCACGAAGAGCTGATCACTCTGCACCTAAGGGTGCACGAAGAGCTGATCACTCTGCACCTAAGGGTGCACAAAGAGCTGGTCACTCTGTGCCTGAGAGTACACAAAGAGCTGGTCACGCTGCACCTGAGAGTGCCTGTGCCCCCATCGATCCAGATCTTTTAAAAAATGTTTCTGGTGAGGAAGGTTGCAGCACCTTCACCACCGGACCAGACTGTGACACAATCAAAGCTTTCTTTTCCAATGCTCAAATGTCAGCAGAAGAGATCTGGAAGCAGGAGAGGTACCAGGAGCATGTTTTAAATCCCAGGTTCACAGTCCTGCCTTGGCAAAATCCTCTTGATGCAAACTCCCTGACTGCTCTATCAAAGAGCACCTGTGCCCCTTACAGTTCAGTTCCTACACCCACAGGACACTATCTATCCTGGGCACCAGCCAGACTGATACCTCAGAAAGGCAAAGAAGACCCTTTTACTTTACAGACCTGTCAATACCTACCAGCTTTGGGTATATATTTATGTACCTGCTTACTTTGGTGAACAGAGCCCAGAAGAAGAGTAGTACCAGGAACAGAGTCAAATTTGCCTGAAGGCTGCCTAAGACACTTGCAGGGTTTACCGGGAGTTTCATTACCAAAAAACACCTCCTTCACCTAGGCAGACTCTAAGCCTCTAATCTGATCCCATCAATAGACTACAGGTTCAGCTATCAAGAATCCTGTATCATGATGCTGAAATTGCTTATTCTTATGCATTCTTACACATGCACTGTGCCCCCTGGGCAGAGCAACTGCCAAGCAAGCAGGCTTTCCTGCTGAAAGGTAATCAAGGCTTATGCCCAGGGCTCTGCTGGCAGCATGCATGCTGTGTAATCCCTGACGTTAAGCAACAGAAAGCAGAACTTCCTGCACAGCCCACTTAATCCAGATAGATGAAATTCATTTTGGATGGTTTCTCTTTCTCAAATCATAATGGATAAAGGAAGAAGTGTTTTATCAGGCTGTGTTGAACATCACTGTCTTCTACAATTTTTGGAAACAGATGCTGCCACATTCACAATGGATCTTTTCTTCTTCTAATATGTTTCTTCCCTTTTTTTTTTTCTTTTTTGGTAAATTTTAGGCCTGTCTAGGGACTCTTTTTAAATTCTAATCCTCTAATCTGTGTGATAATGTTTCTCTTAAAAGCTAGCATTGGAAGTGCTCTTAAAAGTTGCTTGGAATGCACACAGGCTTTCAGAAGAAAAAACTCATGTCTTCTTGCTAATTTAGATCATATTCTCTGTGCAAGGAGGCTTCAATCAGGATAGTTAAAAGTGAATCAGGGAAGCTTATTCTAACCACTACTAAACTTTCCTGTTTTTCCTGGTAATAGGAAACTAAATACTTTTTTTGGGAAAAAAGTTGGCTATGTGGGAGAAATAGACAAATTGGTTTTAGGATGACCTTGTGTTCATTCATTATTTTGCTCTTTTCAGGGTGCAGAAAATCCATTAATAGTTTAATTTGCATTGCCAGCACGATGCACTTCTTGTCCCATCAAATTTTGGTACTGTCTGAGTTCAAGCAAAGCTCGATGGCTTTGAAAACACTAAAATAATCTTCTCTAGGGACACTGCTGTCCTGGCTGCTGCCTGCTCCGGGTCAGCATGTTCTACTCCTTCCCACAGGGAGTCATTAGGGACAATGCTCTCTGCCAGCATCTTGTGGAACAGGATACCTCCCACTCTGTGCTGCTCAAACACATTTCTTACCCAGCTGTCTTCCTGGCTAAGGAGATTAAGTACGTTAAAATTGCTTCTGGGAAGCAATGGGTGCAGGTCACTGGGACACACAGGCACTTGGATGTTTGCTGGTGGGGGTCCAGGCATTGCTCACAGACCAGAGGTGTCAGTGGGCTTTGGTGCCAGGGCCAGGTACTTCTCATCTGACAGGGCACTTGCCACCCCAGCCTGTCACTGGGGGTTGATTATCTCATGAAAAGCTCGTTTTCATTAAATAAAAAGAGCCTATTTAGTTCAGGCTCATTTTTTGATTCTCAGCCATGGTTTTACCTCCATCTGATTAATGTCACAGCATAAAGCCTTCGATCTAGTCTTGATGAATGCACACCTTCACTGGTCAGAAAACCAAGTTCCAGGTGAAGCAGCCTCTCCTGAGCCTGCAACCGAATGATCCGAGTGAAAACCAGAGAGCTCCTATCTCTCTAGTCTCTTCCACAGTATTTTTAAAAATCATCTGGCTATTCAGGCATCAGGTACCACTGCAAATAAGCAGGCATATGGCACTTCCTAATATCAGCCTCTGGGCCATTACTGAGACTTGCTCCTGCTCAGGGTTGCAGTGCAAAGGCAGGTGAGAGCCCAGTGCTCTCCCTGTCCCAGCCATCCCCTGTGCCCCTGTTCCTGCAAGCACAGATGCTTTGGGGAGGCTGTAAATTACAACTGCTTCCAGCACTGGCAGCAGGAATACCCCTGCATCTCTGCTCCAAGTTGGCCCAGTTCCTACTGCCCTTTTGTTCTTTCTTCCTACAAGGCTTGACCTGTTTAAGGGCCAAAGGATCTACAGGCCTTTCTCTGACTTTGGTATTTTTAGGCTTTAAAGTTCAGTGGTGCTCCTTACCACCTCCTCATGTCTGAGTTCTGTCCTGTTGAGATATGAGGGAGAGTGTGTCCTTCCTTCAGCTTTGGTCATCACCTCCTCATTTTTGAGGATAACAGTCTCATAAACAATATAGACACTTATGTTTCAATTTCACAGGGAAGCTTAGTTTTTGTCCTAAAATCTTCATCAACATCTAAAGATTGAAGGCAGAAGAGGTCCACCATCGATTAATCAATTTGGAAGTGCCTTTACCCATCTTCCCTTTGTTTGCAATACTTAGTTAGGCATATTGATAAGTGAATAGAAATCAGACTGTTCTCAGGCTGGGCCATCAGTTCAATAAGAACAAAGTGTTTCATTACAAAGAGCTCAGTAAGATGTTCTCAAAGAAAACAATTTAAGACTGATTTAGAAGAAAAATTTGGCAAGAAACCACTATCCATGCCAATTGCAAGCCAAAACCAATCAGAGTTTGCAGAGATACTGGTTTAATCACTAGCTGAAAGGACTATTGTTCTGCAAATTTCAAGGCAAGGAGGTGTGTTGCTGTTATGGGATCCAGTCCAGTCCCACCACTACAAGTCCCACTCCTGGCATGCTCTCTGTGAGCAAGGGGGACACAGGGCTTCTTGTCATGAGAAGTGTCACACCTCTGTGCCTCCCTGAGCCCAGGAAGTAAAACACTCATCTTCACGGGCAATTTAGCAGGGTGAGAGGCAGCTCTCCCATCTGCATTCATTAGCACTGTGTTTAGTGCACCCCAGTCTGGGGACAGGCAGGTTCCTGTGTGCTGTGTTTTTGGAGGATGCTTTGAGCTGAGAGGCCTTTTCCATAAATAGTCATGGCCAATTCAGCCCTGCCAGACCATTTCTGGTAAATGAGACAGTGTGTTTCACATATTCTGAGGGGGTAACTGGAGCGTCACATGGGAAAGTGCCAGGCACCCGTGTGTCTTTGTGCCACTTGTGTTGGTTTCAGCAGTGTCTGTCTGGATTTAAATAGGAGCCTTTCAAAGACAGAATTTAAATGGAGCATTTATGGCTGCTTTGTCTTGGAATAGTAAATGTCAGGAACTGTAGGTCCATTGCAGCAGCCTGGCTCAGCTGACACGGTTTTTTGTGCAGCCCAGATTTATGTGACTTTGTGTCCTGAGATCTTCTATCTGTGGCAATATTTGTGTGTCCCCTGGGACAGGGCAAGGCACTACTGCAATGCCTCTGTGCATCCAGAGGTGGCAGCTGGCTCTTGGAGGGTTCTGACAGCTGGAGTTTGGTCACTGATTTTGCTTCAATGCTGTATGAAGCCATCTGTTGTGAAAGACACAAAGCTGCCTGAAGCACATCCCTGTGCAGTAATTAAATAGGTAGGCAAGGCTGTGCCCTCTTGAGACACATTTCATTTTTGCCTGAGATAACAGGATAAACTGCAAATTGCCTTACCAGAAGAGATATCTCTTTTGTTGGCCAGTCCATCCTTGTCCCTATGGATCACAAAGGGACAGCACAACATCCTACTAAGGTGACAGGGAAAGGCTCTCACCCCTCAGCCCCCACAACACCAGTATTTTCTCATTTTCCTCCCTCCAACCTCAGCAGGTTGAAGACCTCCATCGCTCACAAGCCCACAGCCTTGTCTCCCAACCTTATTACCCCATGGGAGTTGTGGGGATGTTTTTTACCTGAAATAACCTCATACTGTTGAGGGTAAGAGCATTCCTGCATACAGAAGCTGTGGGTGCAAGTTTTGTGGAGTAGGGGACAAAGGAAGTAGAGAAAATAGGATTTTCCCCCAAGCAAAAGCTCTGACTACTCTCATGCTGAGAATAAATATCAGCTTGGCTTGTCTGTTCCTGAGCACAGGCATTGCACTATGATGGATGCTGCTGACAGCTACACACTTGTGCCAGGCATGTGTGGCTGCTGTTGAGGCCTTGGATGCAGGGGGACATGGAGCAGTGACAGCAGCCTGGTATTATGTGTCACCTCCAAAATTGTCTGGGTCCCACAACTGCTTATTCTATGAATTTAGGCCCAAACAGTAAACTGCTCTTTAGTTGCGTTAATGACATTTTTCCTTATGTCACTTCTCAAAAATCTCACTTTTCCAAACTGGAAATTATATTTTCAGATATTAAAACACCTGTTGATATGCTTTTCCTTGGTGTAAATTACCTGTGAAATGAGGTTATTTAACTGGTGTAGAATAATGCTGGCTGTGTGCTTACATCTCAGGAGACAAGAAGTCTGCAACAGCAAGGATAACAGTGGTTTTTTCATCAGGTGTTGGCACTTCTGAAAATGGTTGGCAGTGTTTGCTCAGAAATTGGGAAGAGATCAAACGATCCAGAACTAATCTAATTTGCATGGATATTTTACCTTAAATGCCACCTTGAACGAAACTACGATTCTGCAGAATTTTTTTGGAAGGTAGATTAGACTGAGAAAATGAAGGCAAACAGAAAACTACATATCTTAAGAAGGTTGAATTATCCTCTGGAAGTTCTGGTCTCTCCCTGTGGATTCTACAGAGAACTTGGCAGTACTCAGGTAAGCAGCTATGACTGCATACTTTTTAGCACCCGGTGTGTCAGGACTGCTGCTTTCTGAGCATGAGTGGCAACTGCTCCTCACACTCTTGAATCCAATGTCTGATGGTGATGTGCTGAGATCCAGGCTGTCCCTTAGTTCTGTGCTGTGTGATTTAATAAGGCTTGGCTTAACAAGTCGCTATTGAAAGTTCAAATAGTTCAAGAAGAGGAAATGAGGCCCATTTGAAGGCAGATAGCATATTTGAAAAGTCATGGCAACAGCAGAAACTTAGAGGCGGTGAAAAGGAAACAAAATAGAGGATAAAGCCTGTTGAAGTAGAGGGTAAGTCAAGGTGGAGGCAGTCAAACTGCAGTCTACCTGATGAAAAGGGGATTCAGTCCCCCTTTGAAAAGAAGGATTAGAGAAGAGTTAATCCTCTCACTGCTTTATGAGTTACAAAATAAGGTCTTATTTGCTTTCAGGTAGGAAAGGGACTTGGCTGTATTCCTGAGGACCAGCAGAAGGGATGGAGCAGAAAAGAGGGAATATTGCAGCTTTGCTGAGCCTCTCAGGGCTACCAGGCATGAGGGTGACTGCTGATGCATGTCTGCTGCACATTGCCTTCAGAGGTATGCCTCAGTGCTGCAGGATGTTGTGTTTCAAAAAGGGCTGTTACCTACTAAACTGCTCCTTCAGCTCCTGAGCTCGGCTCCATGCAGCTCTTCTGCAAATGCTGGGGAAGCCTAGTTGAGCCCTGTGTGTGGTCTGATGATGCAGAGGGGGAGGAAGGCTCCAGTACCCTCCTTCTCTACAGATTCTCCAGCCAGACTGGCTGTCAAGGTGGTGGTAATGATGAGGAGACCACTGAGAGAGCTTTGACATCCCTCAAACCCTGCTGGTAGGTCCAGCCACAACACACAGCAATACTTGGTGGTACCAGAATCTATCTCATACACCTAATTTTCTTTTTGTGGGGAGGAGTGAGAGAAGTAGGGTCTTCCGTGCCATCAGAACCACCAGTATCTGTCCTCATTAGTGTGGGTCCAGGATTGCAGGAGGAAAATAGCCAAAGACCCAGAGACAGCAATAAGCAAAGAATCACAGAACAGCTTGGGCTGGAAGGGACCTCAAAGACCATCCAGTTCCAACCCCCTTGTCATGGACAGGGACACCTTCCAGTAGACTAGGTTGCTCAGAGCTCCATCAAACCTGGCCTTTGAACACTTGGCAGGGGCTGTGTCCTCACAGCTGCTCCTCTGGAGGCCAGCGGAGGTCCTTACTGAAGCAGGGTGCTCTGCCCTGGAATGTGGTCAAGGAACTTGAAAAATGCCCTGTTGCAAGGCAGTCAGTGGTGGACTGGGGGAGGGAGGTGGGGGGAAGTGAGAGGGGGGCAGTCCTGCTGCTTTTGGTTTTGAATTACAGCTAAACCTACTCTGACTCATTCTGATAATGAGGAAAAGATGTGGCAGATATGGTAAAGTACCCTTATCTAAAAATGCTAATCTGACACAGCTGACCTGAAGACACGACTGACAATCACTGTGGAGGCACCCTGGCACAGGAGAGCAGGCTCCACTGCTCCATCATGTCTTCCAACTCCCACTTAGAAGAGAAAGGAGCAGGCAGTGCCTCGTGAGGGTGTGGGGGGAGCTCCTGGCAGCACAGAACCTGCACCACCTCTTTCCAAAAGGGGGGATTGGCTGTGTTTATAGTATAAAAGTCCAGTCCCGCTTGCAAACAGACAGGTTCTTCTAACATATTCCTCCTTGGAGTGTTAGGGGACTCCTCCCCTGGGCTTTGGGGATGCCCACCAAGGGTAACTCCGCAAGGTTAAGAGAAAGAGGCCTGCTCACGAGTGTTGATATTGGTGAGTTATGTCAATCTCTACTTAAAAATCGTTCCTTTTTGGTAGCTTTAATATAATTGCATTAGTATACTGCACTGCATTATTTTGTACACTACTGGTAGTTTTAGCTTTCCTATTGTGTAGTAAATAATTCTGATATTTTAAGATCAGAATATAAGATCTTTTGCCTAGTCATTTGTCATAATAAATAATGAATTTTTATATAAATATATCTGATTTGTGGTCTTTCATTTCTGCAAGACAAAGTTGCTTAAAATGTTGACAAACTGAGGCTGAGATTGGATCCAGCCACTCCTAAGTTTCTCCCTGTAATAGATGTTATGGAATAATACATGCTTTTTATGAGTATATGATATAAAATCATTCATGTTTAAGAAAATGTGTCTGGGAATTGTGCTGCCTTTGTCAGTAGCCAGGGAAGATCCATTTGCAACAGAAAGAAGGGTGGCACTGAAAGGAGATGGGTCTCCTCTGAAGATGGCATTGACAACGACCCGGTGATTAACACCTGATATGCATCTGAGCATCATCAAGAGTGTGCATCTCAATACCGGGTTCAGTAAATCTAATCAAGCAATCATCCCTTCCCTGAAAGCTGTTCAGTGGACCAGCAGCAAAGAAAGGAGACTCCATAAATATTCAAGAAAAGGGAAAAAGACAAAAGGGGATGTCTAGCTGAAAAACAGTATAAAAACAGACCCTGCAATGACAGACTCTGTGAACAGAGGGAGACTCATGCAATAGAGGCCAAATCTCAGTTCACCCAGTTCCGACCCTGGGTTCGGAACTGATTTCTTTTGATTGTGGCTTTTTTGGACTTTTTCTATGGCAATTTTTCAATAAATTTCCTTTTATTTATAAAATTGACTTTTCATTTATAACATCCCTGAGAAGGTGTTTAGAAGACAAGGGAGTCCTCTCTGTGCCTCGTGGTTCAGTGGCAGTTTATTCTTCAATAAACTTCATCTGAACCACGACAATTTGATGTACCCTTGTCAGGATGGCAAATGATTTTGAGAAACAGACAAAAGGTTTAACAGAATATTTAGAGGCATAATATACACAGTGATGCTGATGACCCCGGGCCAGGGGACAGTTGGTATGAGTGGGAAAAGATACAGGAGAAATTACGGGGATCGCAGAAAGATAAAAAAAGAAAAGGTATTATCTGTCATGCACTGGAATTATGTTTAAAGGCTGCATGGCAATGGAAAGAACAAATGCTAAAGCAAATGAATAATCTTAGAGAAGAAATAGAAGAAAACTTGTAGAACTTTCTCTACAATATCAAAGTGACTGACTGTAAAAAGTTAAGAGAATCTAAGGAAAAGACAAAAACTTGGAATGATAATTATAATTGATAATTTTAAAACTAACAAATCCTATTGTTGTTAAAATTTATAAGAATTGAGGATGAGAGGATGTGAGGATGAGAGTAGTGATAATTGGGAGCCCTGATGAAAATGCTGATGAGGTTGAATGGGATTCCATTGAAAAAATTAACCCCCCACCTGTTAGAGAGGAGGGGATTCCAGAGTTAAAAAGGAATCCCATTACCAAACCCAAAGTTGTCCAAAGGAACTCAAGGAAATCAGAAGAGGAACAGGGCCAGAACTACTCCCTCAGATCTCCTGCAATGGTTAAATGTGCAGGGGAAATATAAACAAAAAACAGGGAGTCATAAACTGAGTATTTGTGGAGAGTGAGTCTCTCCGGGGAAGATGGAATTTTGCTGGATGGATTTCAGAGCTCTGGGTTCTGGGGTACAAGAGTCTTGTTAAACCTGGCACCAGAGCCTGCCAATGAACCCCATTTAATAACCAGCAGGGTTATAGTCCTGCGTTTCATGCCTGGGATGTTTTGATCTTGGAAGGGTTCTTTCCCAGGCGTTCTTCTGGTAAACAGAAGAACAGTGTTTTGTAAATATAAGGATGTTTACATTCCTTATAGAAGGGACCTTCTTCTGATGTCCCTCTGGGATGACCAATTGATTGAAAAGTTTACCTTTGTGTTACCAATCAAATTAGCCTCTGACATTCTGTATAAAGAGGAGCTCATCCCACAATAAAGACAGAATCCACTGACCACTTTTTAAAGGAGCCTGCGTCTCTTCTGTTCGTGTTCGTTGTGACACAAGGTTGCATACTGGGCAGGAGGAATAGATATTCCAGGCAGAGGAGAGCCAGTTTCCATACCCATAAGGTCAGTTGATGAAATGTTTGCTGCTAGTACAAAGGCAGCTTGCCTGCAGGCAATGCACAGACGAGCACATGTAGACATTCCAATCTCTGCAGAGGTGGACCCCAGTTTATTAAGACCCCTGTTAAAAGGAGCCCCTACAACACTAAAAATGCATTTAGTCAAGCGACCAGATGAAACCGGAAAAGATGTAATGCATAATAAAGCTTTACAAGAGCCACAAGCCCCAAGGAGCGTTATCCCTCTGTGGGCAGATCTCTTACATGACATTGTGAACTATGCAAGAGAAGTGGGCTGGGAAAATTGTTCTGGAGAGCGAACTCAGGCTACTGAAGTGACCCCAAAGTCTGGAATGCAGAGACCTCTGAAAGAAGGGTGAGGACTTTTAAACAGAACCCGCCTGGAAGAAAAGAAAAATCAAAGCCTCCTGCTCACTAGTGAGAACTGCAAAATGAGCTGTGCAGGACTGCAGGACTTTGGAATTCCCCGTGCCACCCTCAGGGGACAGCCCAAAGCAGTGAGGGCAGATTTAGTCATGGCGATACAGAGCAGGAGGGAAACCGCAGCAAAAAGCCTCCACAGGAGAAACACACCTGCAACCCTTCTGAAACACAAAAGGAAAACAACCTCTAAGAGCTGGGTGAACTTTGGGCATTAACACCCAGGGCATTCCTTTCTTCCAGTGGTCCAATAAGAGTGGGCCCCATATCTACTTACCAGTAGGACCTAGGAAAAAAACCTCTGAGTTTTAATTTACACAGGAGCACAGCTATCTCTGATCATCCCCCGAGATGCTAAAAAATTAAGCTTAGGTTTTAAAAGAAAGACTTCATCTATGAGGAAGAGGGTTCAATGATCAAATTGCTATATCTTCTACTGGCAAAGTCTGTTTATGGTTATCTGAGGAAAAACTAATGACCTCACGAACATTTGCAATTGCAGATCACAAAGGAAACATTTTAGGATATGATATCCTAAAGGAAAATTTGACAATTGCCTAATGGGAATGTCTGGTCATTTGGGAACACAAAAACTCTATATAGTAAATTTTCTGGGGGAAAAAAAAAAATTAATCTATTAAAAATTTCTCTAGTTTTACCTGCTTCTGCTGTGACTAATATCAAGCAGTACTCTATTCTTCCTGCAGACAAAGAAAGTGTAGATGAATTAATTAAGAATTTAGAACAAAGGGGCAATATATTTAGGACACATTCCCCATAAAATAATGCTGTTTGGCTGCTAAGAGAACCAGATGGGAGCTGGCGCCTAACAACTGATTATCGACAACTTAATGCTAACACACAAAGACTCCCTGCAGCTGTCCCAACTATTGCAAAACTCACTGCTGCCCTGCAAGCAGCTGCAGATAAATGGATGGCAGTGTTAATATAAAAGATGTGTTCTTCCTGGTTCTGCCTCAGGAAGAAGACAAACCCAAATTTGCATTCTCTTGGGAGGGAACACAGTACACCTCTAATTGTCTGCCCCAAGGGTATAAGTATTCACCTACCACAGCACACAATACTATAGCTGAACTCCTTCAACAAATAAAAATCTTGGAAGGAGTACAAATCTATCAATATACTGATGATGTGTTGATATAAGGTGAAGAGGAATATTCTGTAAGAACAACAGCACAGGATATATGGAATAAATTAAATGATAAGGGGATAGAAATGCCCCTACTAAATGAAAATGCCCTTCTAAAGAGGTGAAATTCTCAGGAACCTGGTGGATTGCTGGTCAGGCTGCAATCCCAGATGTAACAATTACAAAATTGGATGCTATACCCACTCTTACTACTAAAAAGGAACTTCAAAAGATCATGGGTACTGTAGGATACTGGAGAGATATTTCTGGATTTTTCTAACAGAAAGACCATTCCCCACATTAATGAGGAAAGAACAGACCTGGGAGTGGCTTGATAGTCACAAACAGGTTTTGCACTGATAAAAGAGTTAAAAACATATCAAGCACTGGGTCCTGTTCATACCAGTGATCCTATAGTAGTTAAATGGGGTTTTGCTGAACATGGGACTTACTGTAATGTATTCCAGAAAAGTCCACATGGACCCAAACAACCATTAAGGTTGATTTCCACAGCATTGAAGGATACTGATAGGAGGTACATTGATTGGGAAAAGGGATTATTATCTCTGACCTGAGCTCTTAAACGAGTAGAAAAATTCAACAGCATCAACCTGTGCAAGTCCAAGGACCTTTTAACTTGTCAGTCAGTATTAAGAAGGGCAGTGCTTCACCAGATGGGATTGCACAAAGACCAACAGTACACAAATGGTTTTTGTGTCTCGGGACTCAAGGATCAGATGGATATCACTGAAGGGACAGCACAACCTGCAAAATTACGTAGCTGTGACCCCAGATATGCTAGCTTTGCAACAGCCGTATAAACCTTGTCCTGTGCTTGATGCTCCTGCATCTACATCAGACTCTGAAGTTAAAGATGTCTGGTTTGTTGTGTCAGCCAGTCACATTGATGGTAAATGGAAGTACAGAGCAGTTGCTTTTAACATTCAGACAGGAATGGAAGTAGTAGAAGAAAGAATGTGCACAGGTGAGAATGTTAAAAGCTGTGTTGCTGGCAGTAAGAGAGAAAGCAAAGACAATATATTCTTATGCCATCTGGGCTGGTGCTAGTGGTTGTGCCAATGGAAAACATTAGTTTGGCAGGTAAGTGGAAAAGAGGTGTGGCAGAAGGAAGATTCCAAGTGATTATTTGTACAGGCTCAAACCCAACCAATCCACATAGGATGGATCAAAGCTCATCCAATGGTCAAGCCTTCCAGGACAACCTAAAGGTGTTCCAACCCAGCAGGGTCAAACTACCCCAACTGGGATTATACCTCTGTCTCAAGTGGATACTTGAGGACCATCAGCCTAGGTGACTACAGACTCTAATGGCCACCAACACAGAATCAGTTCATGTATAATTTCCACATTCTCAACTAAGGAAATTGCCCTACTCCATCTGGCACAGTTGCCAAGATATATATTGTTTTATTTTACAGATCAATGGCTGCTCCTGGTCATCATCCTGATGGTAACACATGGAACACTACAGTGGATACAATATCCCTCAAACAGCTTGGAGGCTGCTGAAGTGTGGACTTGCAAACACACCAGATCCCATGGGCAAGTCGGTACCTGCCTACAAGGATCCCTCTACAACTTGAAGGTGGTGTTGTCATGCATCAGCACTTACGGGAATGAACATTACCCTTGTTAAAAATTGTTGGAACATCCTGATCTACACAAACTGGTACAACTGAAAAAAGATAATTGAAAAAATTAATCACTGTCCATCCTGATGTGGAAAAATATACTGTTGTCCTAGAGAGAGTGAAAAGGGATAGAGAATGTCACTGTATGATGATTTGTTTGGATGATCCCCAGCCACAATGAGCATTCTGAATTTATTGTTACACTCTCTTATTATAATATTATTAATAATCAGAATCTGGTTTCTATAAGTAATAATTTTTATATATTTTATATATAAGTGTGGTACCTAATCCAACAAAAGAGGATACTAATGATTCCAGAAGTACATAAATTAAAATAGTGTTTCTTTGCCAGAATCAATAGTTAATTTCATAGTATGCTCAATTTAATATTATTAACTAAATTCTAACTGATTTTATAATAATTTTGTGTGTAAAAGTATAAGGTATGATTATAATATAGCTAGCATTATTTCAAACTATCTAAGTTAGATAAAATAGCAAAACCTAGGAGACTCATGTATCTCAACATACTTAACAACAATGTACACATAGGGAGAGGACACTTACAGCATGGAGGCAAGAGGTACCTGCATTACCACTTCATGAGGTAAAGATGTCTGACTGCAGTTATGGGGTGGAGGATGCTCTGCCCTGGAACATGGTCTAACAACTCAAACAAGGCCCTATTAGCAAGACTACCAGTGGTGGACTGTGAGGGGGCTGCTTTTGGTGTTGAATTATGCTAACACCAGTCTGGCTCACCCTGATGCTGAAGTAAAAATGTGGCAGATGTGGTAGAGTATCTTTACCTAAACATGCTAAGCTGACACAGCTGACCTGGAGACATATGACTGGCAGTTATTCACTTTATACTATAAAAGTCCAGTCCCACTTGCAAACAGGCAGGTTCTTGTAACATATTCCTCCTTGGAGTGTGTGGAGATTCCTCCCTTGGGTTTTGGGGATGCCCAACAAGGATTGTCCTCAAGGTTAGATAAAGAGGCCTACCTACAAGCGTTGTGATTTACATCAATCTCTGATAAATAGTAGTTTCTTATTGTCAGCTTTAATATAATTGCTTTAGTATGGTCCATATATTATACTATACACTACTAATACTTTCAGCTTTTATACTGTGTAGTAAATAATCCCAGTTAAGATCTTTTTTCTAATCATTTTTCATAATAAATAATTCATTTTATGTAAATTTATCTGATTGGATATCTTTCAGTTGAGGGGGAGGGGAAGTTATTTAAACTTTTGACAAACTGAGAGGCTGAGATTGGATCCAGCTGACCCCAGGCTCCTCTCTGAGAAGGAGTTAAGAAGGCAGGGGGGTCCTCTCTGCACCTGGTGGCTCAGTGGGGGTACTGTGGTGAGAGCAGCACAGTCCCCCCCAAACTGGTTGCAGGTGGGTATCAAGATGGGCCTCTCCTGTCGCCTGGGTTCAGGATTTTCCCATTCTACAACACCAGATATCACCTCCAGCTCACAGCTGACTCTGGGCTGTAATGTGGGCACAGTATGAGGAGCCAGAGGGTGGTTGTGCATTTGTTCAAATTGCAGTGGATTCTACTGTTGAGTAGCAGCTAGAATTTAAATTGTTGGTTTCAGTATTTCAGAAAGAGTTAATTGCTGTGCTTCTTCCTTTTCCTACTTTAGATGGCTGAAGGGTGTTAAAGAGCAGCTCATTGGTGTCCCCAAAACTCACCAGCTCCATCTTGCCCAGCATCCTCAGGTTTTGAGCTTCAGGCACTGGCATGGGTGCAAAATCTATCAATCACCACAGTGCTGCAGAAAACAATGGAGATCTCAGCACAGCAGGAGCCAAAGATGCCTGAAAAACAGTTGCTCCTTGTTCAAACATGCAGGCTGCATCCATGCAATGAGTCAGACCAGCCAAGAAGAGAGTTTTGAGAAAGGAACAGGATCTGCATTAATCTTTATCTGATAGTCAGAGTTCCTGCTTTCTTACGAGCTCAAATTCAGCATTAATTAAATTGCTCACCTTCCTCCACAGAAATAAGTACACTGATATACAGCATGGCATTTGAGTGCAAGCTGACTGGCCATGGTGAAGAGGCCTGTGATGACAGACAGCCTTCGCATTCAGGATGAAAACCTGGGTAATTCTGGGGTGCCACAATTGCCAAAATGATATGTAAAACCCCAGGTTCCATCCTGCCCTCAGTCCTCTTGGCTTCCACAGAAATACTCCACTATTGGTGGGCACCAAATCTTGTGGGAATTCAAGATGTGAAGCTGGGTTGATAAGAGGTTACTTTCAATTGAGGCCATTGAAATACCTCAATATGTGACTCTTCCAGCACCACGGGCTAAGTGTGGAGACACCATAACCTCTCTGGTCTTATGTCCATGCTCAATAAAAAAGTGTTTCCTAATATTCAGAGAGAACCTCCTGTGTTACAGTTTGCCCCCATTGCCTCTTGTCCTGTCACTGGAAACCACCAGGAGGCTGGCTCTAACTTCTTGGCAGCCTCCCTTCAGGAATTTATGTGCCTTGATTTAATTCCCTTTGAGCCTTCCCTCCACACTGAAAAATCACAGCCCTTCCTCATAGGAGAGATTCTCCAACCCTCAATCTTTTTCATGAGCTTTTCCCAGAGTCTTTCCGGTATGTCCACGTCTCTCTTGTACTGGGAAGCCCACAACTGGACCCAACACTCCAGCTATGATCTCACAAGTGCTGAGTGGAAGGAGTTTGATCTGCTGGCAATTCTTTGTGCCATTTGCCTTCTTTGCCACAAAGGCACACTCCTGGCTGATGTTGGTGTCCAGCAGGACCCCATGATCCTTCTCTGACAAGGTGCTTTCCAATGGCCCAGCACATTCTGGTGCATGTGCTGACTGCTCCTGGTGGCTTTCCTGTCATTTATGTATCTGGAAATGGTTTCCAGGGATAAAGTTGAGGCTTGTCAGCTTCTAGTTCTCTGGGTTATCCTTCTTGTCCTTCCTGAAGATAGGAGTGACTTTTGTTTCCTCCAGGATTTGGGCACTTACTCCTCTTATTTTATGGGAAAATGTGTCAGTCCTTAAAAGACCTGGTAAAGCAGCATCATCACTGGAAAGACTGCATGTGAGAGAGATTTTTCCTGGCCTGGCTCTGCTGGCAAATACCTCAGAGATAAAGGGTGCCTTGGAAACCAGAGGATTATTTTTGATGCTAACCTATGTTTCAGCTCCATCCATGGATTCACAAATAACATCTGTCATGCCTCTGCTTAGGTGATCTTGTGGGCTATAACAAATCTGTGAGTGCAAAGACAGGGAAAAAGAAGTTCAAATCCCTGTGGGCATCTCTCCCTAACGATTCACTCCTGGCATGACATGGAGCTTGCAGCACACTCCGTGACTGATCCGTGCTCAAGATTCCCAGCCCTGCAGTGAACTGTGTCCACCATTCCCTAAATGGCAGAGGAAATGCCTTAATACTCATCCATACAGTAAAGGAAGTAAGAACATCATCAACAAAAAGATAATTAGGCAAAGATATCTAACAGAGATGCAAATTATCCTCCCTCCACAAAGCCCTTTATAAATCCTGGGATTTTGTGCACTTATTACTTCTATTAAATGTGACATATTTAAAGCTTCTCTTTGCCAAAAGTGCTCTTTCAGTCTTTCCCTCTGACCTCGTTTAGCTAGTTCATGAACAAAAAGATTAAAGGGGAGATAAATATGATTTATTAAACACTTGGGACCACTGGAAAAGTGCCATGTAGAAAACCTTAATGAAACATACAGTGTTCTTAAAGATTTTATTTTGCTGAAGGTTTTGAACTATTAATTACCAGTAACATTTCAAAGTTCAGTGTTTCTCTACCAACCATTCCCTGGCTTGCTAGGATCTTAAACAGCTCCCTCCTCACCACCCCTGCTGCTTCTCTTGTTTCCTCTTTGCATCCAAGCTTGTAGCAACCAGTGATCTAGGTGGAAAAAAAAGCACTAGATACACTTTGGCTCTAGGTTACAGCTCAACAGAAAGGGCTTTTCTTTTTAAATTGGATAGGGTGTTTGCCTAACGTGGAAGGTGCCTGGCAGTCCAGCACACAGCCAGTGCAGATTTTTGGTCTGCAACACCAACATGTAAGGTGAGGCTCTGGGTGAAGGTCATTTGGGGCTGGGTCAGCTTACTGGGAAGTAGGTTTTGCAGAGTCAAAGTGGTGGGCTATGTCCAGAACAGCTGATTTCTGACTGACTGCAAACAGGGGTGCCACCTCTTCCCTTCTTCTTCCCCTCTGGGGCTTTTTCTCATTTCCAAAAGTTGTCATTTGCTGCTGCCGGCACCTGTTTCAGCAGGAAATCTCATCCTTGTTTGCAGCTGGGGTTGGGTGAAGATTTTGGAGGTGGAGACCTCTGGGGAGGCAGTGGCACCACACGGTGCACGTCCAGCAATCCCACATGCCACCCCATGTGTCAAACAGCTCTGATGGCTGCAGGCCAACATCCTCAGCAGGTGTGGAATTACTGACACAGCTGAATGGCAGGAGACCTTGGTGATCTCTGGCCAGCATAAGGCTCCAGCACCTGGTGTATCCGTGGCAGGACACGGAGCTTTGCTGGATCCAGCACTGCTGTAAGTGGAGACAACACCCTAAAATAGCCTGGGGCAATCATGGAAAGCATATTCTGCACAGAACACAGACACGTTTCCTCCCACGTGCAGTGGGAGTTGTGATGGCTGTCTGGACCAACATTTCAGCCCTCAGGAGATATGAGGCAATCTGGTACAGCTGTATCCTCTTTCACTGTGAGCTACATGATGTCATACCCAACCTCTGCTGCCAGAGCCTGGCATCACACTTGGGCACTTGCTAGTGCTGAGGAGCTGTGTGATAACCTGCCAATCTGCAGTCATGTGTCAGACCATCTTAATGGGTGCTAATTGGGAACAACTCCATAAAAGTTGATTACACTGGTGGAAAAAATGGGCAGTGAGCCTTCTGTGCACTTATCAGTGAGGCTGGGCCTATTAGTCATGATTTACTCAAAACTGTACAGAGAAAAACAAATGCCTGGTTGGCACTATCAACGTAACTGCTTCAAGTTAACATTTATGGGAAATGGTCTGCGTAATGGGAAACAGCTCTTCCCTTCTGAGCTCACATGCTACTAAAGAGTTTACTTTCTTCTGCATGTCCTAGCCAGTCATCTTTTGTTATGTTGAGAACGTATTGATTTTATTAGCATCCTTTGAGAAGTTAAGGTTACTTTGGGAATTAATTTATTTCAAAAGCATCTTCCTTGAGACTGATTATGTGTAAAAAACTTATGTAGCATAGTAAGAAAAGAGGGAGTTCTGAGAACTCCCATGCTCTTCCCTCATGTTGCAACTTCCAGTAAATGTCCCAGCAAAGCTGCAGTCCCCAAGCTTGGCTTGGGCCTTTGGGGAAAGTCAGCCTTTGGGGAAAGTCAGCCCAGGGTGCCAGGCACCAGAAGAACTTTTTCTGTGATGCTGCAATGGTCCTTTTTGGTAGATCCCTTGGGGTGGATTAGATTGAAATGTCACTGAATGACTGGTATTTACATATCTATTTTAGAACAATTTGGTTGCAATGGAAAGGAGATGTGTAGGCATTTTTGTTATTCTCTATAGAAATATAACAATATAGTATAAAAAAGCATAAAAGTATCACTTAAGAAAATATATAAGGAAAAGTAAGACAGAGGAAAAAAGGGTAAGAGAAGACAGTGGAGAGGAAAGCTATAATCTGTGGATCCAGCAATGAGACTTGACTGTTGCAAATTGATGGTTAACAGTCTTGAGGGGTGGATCTGCTTCTTATCAGCCTTTTCTCTTATCTGGCTCAAAAATCAGGGAGTTGCTAAACAAAGGTTGGTTTGTCATGGTCACCCTCCAGTGGCAGGTGCACCTCCTTTTGTACCTGGGCTATGCTTGTGCAGATCAGAGGTTTCAGCACCACACACCCAAGAGGTCTCCTCCCCTTCAGCTGTGGGTGCAAACCTGGGCTCAGCAAAGCACACCCTGCTGCTTTTGCAAAATGGTTGATTGAGTTGTTAACCCTTAACATTTCAGTCTCTCACAGGTGTCAAGGTGGTTGGTGGTCCCTGGCACGCATCTGGCCCTGGTGGTGTTCCTGGTCTGGAGGCCAGCTCACACCATGGACCACTCCTACAGCAGTGTGATCCCCTGTGCCACCTGTCTCAATGCTGGAGGTCTTGCAGGGAATCAGCTACCAGCAGGGTTGTCAGGTGCTTTTTAATAAACACCTGAGCATGTCCTGGGCCAGCAGAGAAAGGATGTGAGTAGTCTGTGGCAAGAGGACATTAGGCAGCACTTCTGGGGGCCAAGAAGGAACATTCCTCTCATGGCAGGAGGTGCCTTCCACACCGTGTCTGAGCCTTACAGTGCCGTGTCAGGCTTTCCTTGACCGAGGCTTAGATCTCTTAGATCCCAGGTGGGAGTTCTGCAGAATGTATTGTTGGAATGATGTTCCCCAGAAGAGGAACCTGCTGAAGAACGTGGCCATGAAAAAGGGGCAGGAAGCAGGAGTCACTGCAGGGATGTTGAAGGAGAAAACATTTATCAGGTGGTGATTAGCTGGTGTCACTCTCTGTGGCAGCATCTCTGCTGAGACACCCACTGCCATGGTCCCCAGGACACAGCAGCAGTGGCATTTGCTATCCCAGAGATGTGCTGATGCACCCTGGCTGTTCAGTGCTTCCCAGCTCTGGGCTGATGTGTGGTCCCAGGCCAGAAATGGAGCTGAGGGTTTTGTTACCATCAGGAGAGACCATGTTCATTCATCTCAGCCTGACCTTATCTCTCTTAAATCCCAGTAGTGGAGGAGTTACTCAGATTAGAAACTAAATTGGCAGATTGCAACAAAGGTTTCTGCAAGGTTTCATTATCAACAGAAATTTCAGCTTGTTGAAGCAATTTCTTGAGTCTTTTAACCTAACTCCAAACCCAGCAGTTTTATCCTGAAGAGCATGGAAACATTTGGAAACGCATTAGACTCTCTACTGTTAGCTGTGGGAAAATGGAAGTGGGAAAATGGAAGTTGGCTGTAGGAGCAAGTGAACAATAGTAATTCCCAGCAAGTCACTCCTTGCCATTTTTACTCACAGCAGTACAGATCACACAAGTATTGTGTCTGTCCATGTGAAACTCCACACCTGGACTCTGGTGTTCCCCCAGCCTCTGTATGACAAATATCTCAACACTCCCAAATACTTCTATTAAATTAAATGCCAATCCTTCCAATATGACATGAAGGCAATGTCAAATAATCACTCGAGGTACATAAGCCCTAGGGTAGTAATCCCTTTAAGATCAAAATATCTTTTTTGATTTTCTTTTAACCAGGCACAGGTTTCAGGTTCCCCTGATGCTTCTGCTCCCATTTGCTGACTTTATTTCACTGGGGTGTCACAAAGGAGTAGTATTGGTGTGGCAGCTCAAGTGTGTTGAACTAGAGAGGGCAAGAAGGTCCTGCTGCCCACAGCCCAGCTCAGCCCAGCACCACATGGCCACACGAGCAGCTGTGCTTAAAACATGTCTGGGGAGAATGTGTCCAGGGCTGGGTTTTATGCTCCAGGTCAGCATTCAGGCAGCTGCTGGGGGAAATGTGCACAGCTGTGCCTCCCTTAGGGGAGACAGACCTATGCCTCCCTCTTAATGGGTAGATGCTCTAAGTGTCCACCCCAACACTTCTCTAGCCCTCCCAGGGTTAACATTTATGAAGCAATTTTTAAAGATTCCTTTTTTTCCACAAGGCCAGCATCTGGCAGAGAGGGACAGACCCCCTGCCCCACAGGAGATGAGCCTTCACTGGCTTGAGAGGAGCTAAGGCCCACCTGGGACAAGCCACTGTCTCTCCATTTTCCCGTGGGTACCCACTGCCAGTGCATGCTTTGGCTGGCTTGTGTGCTAACAAATGACCCCGAGCACATGTGCAGAAACAGGGCCAAAATAATGCTCATGGCATGATTCCAGCTGATGGGTCCCAGCCTGGAATAGCCTCCCAACAGCCGGCTGCCTCCTCCACTTACAGCCCAGGGAACACACAGCATGACCCTTGGGAGAGAGGCTCTTGGCAGGATCCCTTTCACCTAGGTTTAGATGCTCCCAGCCTGCAGCTGAACGAGCTGGCCACGGTCTCTTGGAGAGGAGATCAGGCCCTTCCAGAGGGCATGTCACCCCACCTGGGTTAGATGAAGGTCAGATGAAGCAGCCTGGAAACACCAGTTGTTTCATGGACTATAAAAGGGTTCTCAGCTGCTGGCTCTGGGGTGGGATATACCATCCTTGAGGTTTGGTTCCTTTGCCTAAGCACAGATAGCTCATATCTGCTTGGCCTGCAGCTGCTGGCCCCCAGGTCTTTCTTGTCCCCAGATCCAGGCTGATCACCATGTGCCACAGCCCCTTCTGAGCAGGACACTGGTGGCCAGGAGTTGTGCAGGTCTTGCTCAGTGTCCTCCTGCACTGGGCTATTGCAGGAGAGATGTTGTGCCCACTGACTGGCTGCAGATGGGCACTGACAGGGGAGACCACATTCTTGGCAAAATGTACAGAATTGACCACAATATTTCAGTACTGGCAGTTTATACATTAGGGTTTTTTTCCTTTTTTTTTTTTTCTTGTTTTCTTTTTTTTTTTTTTATTTTATCATACATACAAATTTCAGAAGATGTAGGTTTTTTCTGCTTTTAAGTAATAAACCAAAAGGAACAACTGTGACATCCAAGTGATTCCTATGCTGATTCCAAAACCATTCTTTCAAGCATCGAGACCATAAAGCCTTCTCACCCACAGTTTTAAGGAAAAAAATATAAGAAGTAGAAGAACTTTCTACAACTACTTCATATAAAGACTCCTGAGCTGTTTGAGTTGAAGCATTCTTAATATCTCAATTCTTAATATCTCAACTGGAGCCAAATAATGGGGAATGTGAAATGTTATCCTGAACAGCTAAAACCTGGAAAAGTTTAAGGAACTTAAAACAGGAAAGAAACATAAAGGAAATGGATAGATGTATTTATCTGCATCAGGAATAACTTGCCACTTAATACTAATAAGGATCATGTTCATATTGGTTTAGCCAGATGCCAAATGAGATTATTGTCTCATTTGTGACATGTAATCAATAGGGAAAGAATAGCAGGAAGCCTCCAGCGATTAGAAACAACTCAGATCCCAGGAAACGACGCTTCTATTCCTATTCCAGGACCTCACTTCTCGCTCAGCCTGCCAGTCCCGCGTCCCTCCACACTCGTAACAAGGTGCGGTGACGGCAGAAACACCCCTTGCCACCAGTGCCTGAAAGCTTCTGGGTGCAATCCCTGCCCTTGCTTTCCCTTCTGGAGGAGCGTAGTCACCGTGCCCCCGTGGTTAGTCAGCGCTCCCTCGCTGCAGCATTCCCCCGGCCGCGATTCCAAGAAGCAGGGCCGCGGTCACTGCCAGGCTTCCCGGCTGCAACGACAGCGCAGCCTCGGCTGATGCCATTTCCATTTCAGGCACGGCTGTTCCCTGCCCGTGCTCTGTTCAAAGGGCAGCCCCCTCCCGGGACACTGCAAAAACACAGAAAAAGGGGCCCAGCATATATCTATTCCCAATACCTCTTTTTTCAAAGTCTGTAGTGCTTTATCCTGGGGAAAGCCACACAGGGAGCCTTCTAGTGTCTGTGCCTCTCAAGGCATCTCTGGGTTCTGCTGTCACAAACTGACTATGAATTTAAAAACAAGTTTCTCTAAAAAGTTTTGTCTTATGGTGTTCTGAGATGAATCCAGTTTTATTTGTCTTGATTCTGAGCAGGCTGTGGTGACTGAACAGTGACTTGAGACTGATGGGGAAAAAAAGGTGATTTTAAAAGGAATTTAGAGTTTGAACCTGCTTTTCTGACATAATAAAGAAAACACTTAAGCTTTTCCTCTTTCATTTTTAAAGGTCAGTCATTTCCTTCTTATATTTTATTGGGAAAAAATAGGAGGAAACCCAGATTCTCACACCCTTAGTGTCGGGAAAATTCATTAGCAATCCTAAAAAAACATTGTTTTTCTCACAAATATTGTTACATATTTTAAAATGAAATAGAAAATCAACTGGAAAAGAAATTAAAACCTGTAATAACAAAACAGATTGTTTTCCCTCCTTTCATCTGTCACAGTGTGACCAGTTCACTGTCTGTCCAGCAGACAAAGTATATTCCTGAATTTCTAACAAAACAGAGAAAAGGCAGACAAATTTTTTTTCAGAGGATGAATATTTCAGGTCATCCATATGCGCATCACAGAAATGTGAAAACAAATCCAAAAATCCCTTAACCCACAGGATTGTTTGGTTTATATTTTTAGTTTATCCTTGAGGTTCATGGCCAAGATATGAAACCAGACAAATCTTCTGCTGGCTCTGCTACAGAGTCCCTCTTTAACTGTGGGAAGGTTAATGAGCCTTGCTGATTTTTCCATGTTCTCATATGTACTATATACCTACATATTTTCAGACAGAGAAGAACACAGGGTCCATAAATTACTCGGAAGTCTTAAATCCCAGTGTCTATTGAAGTGTCGAAAATAACTGAGTTGTTTTCATGAAAGGGCTGTTATTAAAATAGCCATAGGAAAAGGAAAGGGGGTAGCAGGTCTCTGACAGTCAGCCTTCCCCAGCACCTTTTGAAGTGTCACTACCAAGCAGCACAGTGTTCCCTGCAAGGTGAGACAGCAGACAGCAGTGGTACCTGCCATCTCTCAGGATCTCTTACTGGATTCTAATGCTGCCCTGTGTAACTCCCTGTGTGGATCTCTGGTAGAATTACATGGAATTTGTTATTCAAACATGGCTCTAGGGAAACTTTTCTTTTTTCCACTAAATTCTCAATTTTTTTCTTTCTCCTCTTGTCCTCTGGCTGAACAAAAGAAACTCCATGATTTTCTTTTACAAAGCTGGAAAATCTGCAGGTCAAGTGGAAAAAAGAAAAAGAAGAAAAAAAAGGAAAACAAAGAAATAGCAACAGGAAAAAAAAAAAAAGGTTGTGGTAAATGAAGACATGACAGATTTCACCTTCAGTAATTTAGGGGAGGAGCCACTGCAGGTTACCTCGGAGGGGAAGGCATTCAATCTGCTAATTACTGCATTAAATGGAAATGGGTCAGCTCAAGCTACATTGTAGACTAGCTCATGGCTACTCCACAAAACCCAGTGGTCATGCACACACTTGAAAATACTGCAAAACTGGAGCTGGTATATCAGGAAATGCAGCACTATTCAGAACAGGCTTTGCTTGTCAGCCTTAGCTGCAAACACACCTCTGGGCAGAGCACACCGAGCCCCTGCCAGCCCATGCTGCCTCTGCGTGCCAGCTTGGAAACGGGAGAAAGCAACAGCATCTCATAGTGACCCCCAGTGACCAGATTTTAAGCTAGGCCTCGGATTGACTCTCCTGTCTTGTTGCTTAAGGAAATTTTTATTTCTTCTGACTTTCCCTGGTGCACTGCATACTGATCCAGGAGGGTAGACATGCAGGCCTTTTGCCTTCCTGAGCTGCAGGGACTTTTGATCCTCCCTTTTCCATTTCTCCAGCAAACAAGAATCAAGGCAGTGCCAAACTCATGCATTATCTTCCCAACTGAAACTGGAAAGAAACAGGATTCCTAGAAGAAGAAACAGGGATTTTATAGCAAGTAGGATATCTACTTGAGAGCAGATGTGGGAGTTTGTTTTCTCTCCAGACATCCCCACACAATACAATTTTTTCCTTTAATTGAGCCAGTGTTTGCTTAATGCAAAATTCACAAACAGCCTGTACAGCAGAGACAGATGAACAGAGACCAAGCTGTTACAGAAGGGGACCTGGCTGGGGATTGTGAAACCACTCCAGCACCTGCATACCATGAAACACCTGATCCTCCCTACAATTTTGCCCCGTCCTCCCTTTGCTCCCTCAGTACAATCCCTTACTGCAGAGGTGGAACTGGCTGAGTTCAGGTGGATTTGGGGCTCAATTCACCACCAAACATGGGCTGATGACACCAGCAAGTGCAGCAGCACGAGGGGAGTGGAGGTGCAGAGTGAAACAGCTGGTGGTGAGTGCCCACTGCCCACTACACACATCTGGGGGAGATTATTTCTACTTCTGGGTGGGTCCTCTGGACCCAAGTGTCTGGTTTGCTGCCATGGCAGCTCTGTGGTGGGAACCAGAGTATGGTTAAGTGAGCCAACCACATGTGCTATGAAAATGCTCCCTTGAGCTAAACTAAACCACTGATGAAGACAGCCTCAGATTTCTTTTATCATTCCTCACGAAAAAGATGAAATGTCCATACAATTTCAAGTAAATTAATTTTGTTTGTTGTTTTTTTGCTTTTTTAGATAGGCATTGAAGCTATCATTAGAATGTAGTTCTGAACATAAAATACTCCTTTTGGGGACAAGATTAAATAAGTAAGCTATGAAAGGCTGAGACAGGGGAAGGCATAAGCAGGAAAACAAATCATAGTAGCCTGCAGATTTGATTGCTTAAGATGGGAGGGAAACACTAGGTAGTTTTGATTCTTAGAATTCAATGTAAATAAATGATTGGGTTTTTTCACAGTAAGAACTTGTTAACATACCCAGACATTACCAAATGGACTGTTTCATTAAACTCTTTTGAAGTACAATCAGTATCATTAAATCATTATCACCAAAAAAATAATCTGAGAAGTTTGTGATCATTAGGCAACATATCTGGGCAGACTTAAAAAGCAGATAGATTAGCAGAGAAGTAAGAAAACTGCTCAGTAAATACGCCAGGAATTTTGTAATTTTGTCTTATGTTCATTTGAAAACCATGGAGTGCCTCTCACCACAGAATCACTAAATTAATTGCTGATTCCAGCCCTACAGCTGTGATATTTCAGGGGAATTGAATGGCTCTGGAGCTGTGTGTATAAATCAGGCAGATTCTTTCTTTCATTCTGCCCTGTCTCTCCTGTTTCTCAGTGGTGCCCTCCAAGCCATCAAGCCTGTCAGTGGTGTCACATCCTATTCCTTTACCTCCTCTCTCCAGCATCAGCACCACCAGGCTTCCACTGATCTGCATGAGGTTTTGACAGCTTAGATTGAGAGCATGGCCCTCACAGAAGTCACAGGAAGCAACCTTTTGATGACATCAGTGATACAGAAACATTGCCTTTGGTAGAAAATAGCTAAATTGCATTGTGAGAGTATTTAATGAGGCCAAGGAGAGACTGGTTTGCATTTCTTTTGCCAAAACCCAACAAAATGATAGGTTTTCATACATTGTTAGGATTTCTGGGTGACTGAAGGACCACAAGGAAGATGCCACACTGACCATAATGCTTCCCCATGGCTTTAACAGCTCCATGCTTCCAATTTAACATTGTGATTCCTTGGTAATAAAAACAATAAACCCGAGGGTAAGAAACCATGATAGCTGTTAATGCAGCAGGGGCCAGTGGGCTGTGAGTTCTTTCTGTGTTTGCTGGTGACTTTAAACTCCGAGGTTCCTGAGCACCTCACTGAAAAATGTCATCATGTAACATCAGGTGCTGTGTTTAGGGGATATTCCACTGCAATTTGATGGTGTTGTGATGATGCCCATTTATTGCCAGGTTACTCTGGTAAACCTCCTGTACCTGACATCCTAAGAAAACTGTGGTACATTTGGAAGGGACCTTAAAGATCATCCAGGTCCAACCCTGCTGTGGGCAGGGATACTTTCCACTAGACCAGGTTGCTCAGAGCCCCATCCAGCTTGGTCTTGAACACTTCCAGGGACATTACAGCGTCTCTGGAAGCTCTTCCAGTGTCTGAGCACCACTGCAGTAAATATCTTCCTAATGTCTAATCTAACCCTGCCTCTACTTCGAAGCCACTTCCCTTGTCCTATTGCTACAGTTCCTGAAGAAGATTCCTGCTCCATCTTCCCTGTAGCCCCCTTCAGATAGTGGAAGGCTGCTATGAGGCCCCAACACAACCTTCTCTGCTCTGGCCTGAACAGCCCCAACTCTCTCAGCCTGTCTTCACAGGGGAGATGCTCCAGTCCTCTCACCAACTTCATGGCATCCTCTGGACTTGTTCCAACAGCTTCATGTCATTCTTAGATCAGGGGCACCAGGACTGTGTATTGTATTCCAAATGGGGAATCCTCACTAGAGCAGAAG
This sequence comes from Cettia cetti, assembly GCA_013401135.1. NCBI lineage: Eukaryota > Metazoa > Chordata > Aves > Passeriformes > Sylviidae > Cettia > Cettia cetti. The sequence continues at coordinate 26,620 of VZUI01086023.1, forward strand.
ATCTGGATCTGGAAGAGCATTCAAGAACTGTTGAAATCTTCCTCTGATACCATCTGGACTCCTCGTGCTCACTAAATTTCAAAAGTGGCTTTTGAAAAAGTATATATTGCAAATCAAAATTTCCACTGACTCCAGGAATATCTCCTGAGTAAACAGGAGAACCTGCTTTGTTCTTGTAAGGCCAGTGGGGGGATCTTATGGAGGGTGCTGGGAAGCAGGGTGATAAAACACTGGGCGTGTTCTGTTCTCTTCAGTCACCAAATCCTCCCTGAGTGAGTCATTCCATGTGAGTTTTGGGTTAGCCCAGAACAGTATTCCTTACAACAGCCAAAAGCAAATCACTCTAGGGAAATAGGACAATATTTGGCTGTTGAATATTGTCCTTGTTTCCAGTAACCTGTAGTTCAAGGACTTTGCGAGCTCTGTGTGGCATAACCATCGATTGATTTTTTTCCATGAATCTAACTGGTGTATCCTTGACCCCATATAAATTTTAAGCATCCATAACATCTTGGTATGAATAAAACTTAGTCCCTAAATATCTAGAACTAATCAATCCTTTAAGCAGCTTTATTGACTTCTGAACTCTCTCAGCAGCACTTAATTTGACAATTAATTTAATTTACCACCTTCCAGTGCAAATATCTTTTACTCAAAGCACTGCACAAGATTTTCCCATCACTTGAATTCTTCATTAGGTTCAACACATGACATGAAATAACAATATGCAGGAGGCTTTAAAGGAAGACCAGTGATATGGTGAGGGCTGAAAAAATTTGGATCAGGAGGGTTTAAAGATCAATTAATGAAGGAATGGGCAGAATACAGAAAGTGAGTGACTTAATTTACTCCAGTTGTTGATGTCGAGATGAAAAGTAAGAATACAGCTATAAGAATATAGATAAAACTTCACCTTCTCTCTTCTTGACCCATACACATTTAAACTGTCACAAATGTGTGATCACTTCAATTGAGATGAAAAGTGGTTGATGCATATGCACATGAAGATTCAAGAATCCTTGGTGAATTAGTGACAGTCACATTTTTAAGTGAAACATCAGTGCTTTCTGGTACTCAGTATTAAATCTAACAACCTCAGGGATTGCTCAATTACAGTAGGTAATGCCTTAGTGGCCCACAACTGTGCTGGATTTTCATGACCTTAAATCAGAGGCTGACCTGTGTATTCTGCTGGAGCCAGCTCAGCTTCTTTGCAGAAGCTAACATCTGGGCAAAAATTAGCAGAAATACCATTTTCAAGTAATATATTGTTTTACAACTCAACCCAAATTATCACTGACAGAACTAGACCTTAAGGGCTACATGGGAATTAGCCTTCCTAAACATTCACCAACTGAACAGACCTGAGCAGATGACCCACAACTCATCTGTGAAATACTCAGCTTGGTGAAATAATTTGTTTAACTGTGACCCAAATAATGAAGTATACAGTGTTAGTTGTCAATTAGTGCTGTACTACAGAGCAGAATGTTATGTAAAACAAGAAGCTGCTTATAAGGCAATAGAGGTACCCATTATGAGTTCTAACTAACTTCCCCATCTTTTTTAAGGATTTATATATAGCTCTTTCTTGTCAAACCTTTGATGGACTCTATTACTGATGTTGGAAGGTGATGACTGTCAGCCAAGAACTACATTAGAGTCCATAATTGAATTTCAAGAGTTGTCAAGAGCAGGCTAATCAAATGGCTGCTACTAGAAGTAAAATATGAAAGAAAAAAAAGAGAAAGTTCTCTTTTGGCAGGATGCAAAGTATGTTGTATAGTTTCCCTATGTCATTTCTAATAGTATGTTCAATTTTTCTGGGCTACCTTTATCTGACATTCTTCTCTTGTATAACAATGATTCATTATATATAATGTATTCAATGACTGTAACTCACCTCTTAGTGCCCAAAAATATGACTGCAGCTAGACATTTGCATTGTAAAACAAAAGCATAACACCAGGGTTTATGAAGGATCCTTTTATATTAGTTTCTTGACAGGAGATTTTTTTTTCCTGAAGTAAAATACTGACCTCAAAATAGTCTTAAAAATCTAGCACAGGAAAAAATTAACAGCTCTTCCTTCCCTGTGCTTAGGTAATTTGACAATTTTAGGGTGAGCTGGGGGCCAAAATACTCCTTGGCCATGCAAGGAGGGTGAAGAACTGCACTCACTCTATTGACCATTAAATCCATGGCCTGCAGTTTGGAAGGTTTAGTAGTGTTCAGGCTATGTGATGGGCTGTGGTAAAAAATACAGAAATGCAAGCAGTGTCCCCAAACAGTGCTGAGTAAAATGGAGATGAGCCCTCAGTTAAATATAGTGGTTGTTCATGACAGCAGGGAGTGCAACAAGAAGGCTGCTCTGAATTAATTTTTCTTGCCTGCTATTCCCTGCCTATTCTTGGGCAAGGCATTTATTTTCTCCTCACTGCTTTTATTTACTTTTTATTCCTAATTGCACCAGGACACTGAGGGGACAGACAGGACCAGATAGTACCTTTGGTTCTGCCTTTAGCTGCTCTCAAAGGAAGTAAAAGCACAACTACATTTTTGGTTTCATAGTTATTTACACTTTAACACCACATAGCACTCCTCCTCAGCTATATGGAATTGATTCTTTGCTGCTACTGTACAACCTAGAGAACAACAGCAACAACAGTAATACCTGTGGGTTAGCAAAATGTTTTATTAGAGTAAAACATACCATACACAGAGGAGAACCAATGGTTATATTTTATCTGTTCCATCAAAGCAAAATATCTTAATATTTCCCACGGGCTTAAAAAGGAAATGCTAATAGAAATAATTTCATTATTAAAAATATATAATGCTTTCTATTTATTTTGTTCTATATTAGAAAGGCAAATATTGGGATGATTATATGGCTTAAATATATTAAAATTTTCTCTCAGGGGAGCTTGTCTTCATGTCTAGCTAGGCCACATATGGAATGAGTTCAGGAATCTCTGCATGACAACAGGTATCAGCCCACATTAGGTGTAAATTTGGTATCTTCAACTGGGGTGCCTGAGTTTGGCAAGAAGAGGGAAAGTCTTGGATACCTATTCTACAATGTTTTCCTTTTCCTGCATATTAAAATCTCTTCAGTATATTTTCTTCCTTTTTTTTCTTTTTTTTCTCCTCTAGATAATGCCAGGTTTGTCTTCCCTTGTTTTAACCATTGCATGGTAAAGAACCACCATCTTATCACACAAACTCAATTTAACTTAGTGGAATTGATCACCATGGCTGGTTCTTAGAAATTCTGAGAGAAGTGAAGGAAAGAAAGAGTGACTCCAGAGACCAATTCAGGCTTCCTCCATTAATATACCTGGCCTGAATGACCTCCTGGAGAAATCTCTCCCTCTCCACAGTGGAAGCCCAGGAAGACTTGGCTGGAAAAAATTAGCCCTGGTGAATGTGGAGTTCACAGGAGTCCTACATCATCCAAACCTCCTAGGAACAGCAACCACCATCTATGTCTGGAGAGTGTTCTTAGCCACCCTTAATCATCTGCTATTCTTCCCAGGAATCAGATGCATAGAGTAGTCTAAAGTTCTCTTACAAGTTGGCATTTGTGCAGCAATTAAGGCAGCAGATTGTCAGGCTTAGCTGGGATTTCAATGTTCCATGGAAAGACAGAGGAACTGTTAACTATATTTAGCAGTTCCTGTTAAAAATTACTGAATTACCAGTCAGGGAGGAAAAGGCTGCTACAAAAACACACTGGGTAAAAGGAAAGTGGCCTTTCCACTGAGCTGAAAAACACTATCTAAAAATGACAGGAACTGCAACCTATTACTCAGACCATTTGTTGGACATTATTCACAGTTGCCATGTGTACAACATCCTCATCGTATTCAATCAACTGGCCAAAACTGTATGATGTTGATACTGACATAGCAGTAGACAATCTGTAGTGCTACATCCTTGTCCACATTCCCTGTAAAACCCTGAAAATCTAAGGCAACATTAGATCACAGCTGCACTGTTTTGAAAACCTCACAGGGAAGTTCTGCTACTCCAACTTGCTGCTGTCTGTATCCTGGTACACAAATGAGCATTGTGACAGTAGAAACACCTGGTCAGTTCTTGACACTTGAACTCACTGGGAGGTGGGGCCAAGAAGGCATCATCATGTTTTAAAAATACATACGTTCAAAAAAGACTGGGAGCCTGGTTGTTGATAGATTCATTTTCCTGGATGTACTGGAGAATGTCCACTTCATTCATTGTCTGAATCCTGTCCTCCTTGTGCTTTGCCAGTGAAGGTGAATTAGAGCTCCTGGGGGAAACTGCTGGCTTCTGAGGCAGAGGTGGTTTTGGTGGGAGCTTAGGTCTTGGTTTGGAGGTAACCTCTAAGAGTTTCTCAAAATCATCTTCAACTCTGGAATGAAAAGAAAACATCAGTAACATCCTGGGAATTTCTGAATTACTTTTTGTTTTGTAAGAAAATGCAATCTTTCCAAACAAAACCTTCTGCAGGAAAGGATCTACTCTGATAAATTTCTCTCTCCATAGAAGTTTCCATAAGAACCATCTTTTCTATAATGTGGCCTTTCAGTTCTCACAAGTTAACTTACACAAGTTAATTTTACAGCATATTTTCAAATGTCTAACTTAAAGGCAATTTGCAATTACTAAAAACACCAAACTTTATTTTAGTTTGGGAAACAAGTGTTTTTGATTTGTGACAGGATGCTTTGCTTCCCCATAAATTTTTATGGGAAAGTAAAATTATCCACATTTAACTCTGTTTCTTCTTCATCCCCATCACCCAAAACTGAGATTGAGCATCCCCATGCTCAATCATGAGAAACTGCAAATACTAATGTATTTAAAAATTCTGTGTTCATATTTGGTTCCAGGATACTGAAGAAGTTTTGCAATCTGTGATCATATACAACAACTCTTTTTGGTCATAATTTGCTTCTGATTCCTACTGAAATAATCCACAACACCTTAAACAGTTCAGGGTATTTTCTACCTGCATTGTTCGACCTTATCAAATATGCAGCAGGCTGTGTGTGCCCAACTCTGATCCCACATGAGATGTTAGAAGATTTTAAGAGTGCCCTTATCACAGATTATCTGTGACTCCAAGAACTGTGTGCCTTTGGAAAGTAAAAACATGGAGTAAAAAAAAAGAAGGATTCTCTCCAGTGGCTCCACTCACTGGAACAGGATATGGTACTAGAGTCTAAGAGAGATGCCTTTTTAGTTTTTTCTTCTCCATTACCTGTAGGTAGGCAGTCCCTGGAGCATGAATCAATCATTTCATGTCATGTATTTTTTGGTTCTTCCTCTCACTTGCCTTTTGTAGTCAGATTCATGGGATCACTGAATATTCTGAGCTGGAAGGGACCCATCAGGATCATCAAATCCAACTCCTGGCTCTGCACAGGACCCAAGGGTCACACCATGTGCCTGAGAGCATTGTCCAAATGCTCCTTGAGCTCTGGTCAGGATGGTGCTGTGACCACTGTCCTGGGAAGCCTGTTCCAGTGCCCAACCATCCTGGGAGTGAAAAACCTCCTCCTAATATCCAGTTTATAATTTCCTCACAGCCAGGCAACAAGGCATCCTGAAGGGTTACCCAGACCCCTGTGAAGCCCCTGGGATAATTTCTGTTTCCTAAATGTGACAGTGATTCCTCCCTTTCTCTCTTTGTTCACCAGTTGCCTTAGGAGAGGTACTGTAAATGCCTCTACCATATGGCCATACAACTGGTGGGGCTTTCTGCAGACAGTTAAAAGCAAAGCTGAGCTTTTCCATAATTTGGGAAGCAATTAATGAGGCAACTGTCCAGGCCGACCAGGAATGAAATCGTCGAAGAACCAACATCTCTGAGACACTTTATTCCTCCATCCCAGTGAATATAGTTTGAATGTTAAAACCATAGGTATTTCACGAGCTACAGCCCCCTCAAGCTAAGGATCCCACTATTACTAAAATAAACTTAATGATTTCAAGGGGATTTTTTTGGGGTTTTTTTTTGTGTTCACCCTCATTAAAACCCATGAGGAACTTAAAATGGTACTGCCCAGGCTGAGACAAACTACACCCACTGTGAACTGGCCATTAAGTCAATAAGGATTAGCCTAAATTTTCTGGTGTAGAGACAGTCAGAACTTTTTAAGGTAAAACCATTCCTGAAGTCAGACAGATCTTCTTGTGACTACCAAAGGGAAACTAAAAAAAATCAGTTTTTAACGAAGGCTGCTCTTGTAAAATCAATAGCATGAACAGTGATGGACAGAGCCATTCACTGTCCCAGAGTTCTGCACCTTGAACTCTACCTGTGGTATTCCAACAGGCAGAGCCTCAACTTTTATCCTCTAAGTAAACCTGGAGATTATATTCTCTTATTTAGATAAGATTTCTGATGTCTTTTATTTTCCATGACTCCTTGTGGGTGACATACCCTACTTAACTTAAAAAAACACGCTCAATGTATTTCTGAATTCCTCATCTATAAAGAAATTAATTTCATTTAAGCCCAGGCCTTTCGCTTGTTGCAAACTCTGATATCCAAGAGGTATCACACCTGTGATCACATTGCCAAGACATGTTCTTGTTCTCTTTGCTGGGTAATAAACAAAACTTGTTAGGGCTGGTATTTCTGAAGCCTCCCTTCTTGGCATAAACAAATAGTGAATGAATCAGTGTCCATGCCATAAAGTTTTGGTCTTAAATAACAGAAAATGTAATAAGCAGAGGAACGATACACAAAAAACATGGAGACCATACGGAAGAAGCAGGATTTTGAACTAGGTGCACTACTTAGAAAGGACAGCAGTAAATCCAGCTCACTAACCTGGTATGATGGTAAAACTTCCTGAATTTTCTGCTCCAGTTTCTGTGCTAATCACAGCAACAAAACCACTTAGCACAACCAAAAAATACCCGCAAAAGATCCAGTCCAATAGGTTGTGGGGGTCTTTAGGGGGTGGGGGTTTGTTGTTCTGTATTTAAGCCAAAGATTCTGCAGAAGAAAGTCTAGAAGCTGATGATGTAATTTCCTTTTTCTGTCCTGGATTTTTTCAAGACCTTGGTTAGACAGAAGACTCTAAGAGAGGACACAGCAGATAATATGTGGGCTTTGTCTCAAAACCTGCTTTTCAGTGCTGCAGTGCTAGGCAAGCTGTTTGATCCACTGCTGTTTGATCATGTGAGACATAACTGTCTTTGCAAAACTAAAGAGGTAAAATGCAAAATGCCTCAGGCAAAGAGAGAGACAAGGACTTCTATTACTTGAAAGCAAATGAATTGTTACAGTGCATAACTACCACCAAATTTAACTCCAGGCCAGGAGGAGGAAGAAAAAATCAAGCAACTATTCTGCAACAAGATTAAAGGAACAACCTTCCCACCCCATCTTTTTACAGACAATCAGACACAGAATCCATGTAATTAATCATTCTTTAATTAGTCTGTTTCTTTTTCTGTAAAAGAAAAGCAGCTCCACAATGTTTAAAATTCCTGCCATTATGTTGTGCTGATTCACAGACTCTATTGGTGGAATTTCTCTCTGACACAGAAGGCAATCAAAGCCCTTACTGAAGAAAGGCTGTCACAAAGCACTTCATGACTGCTGGCATGTGGACTTCCAGACAGTAAATGAGTTCTGACTTGGAGACAGATGCAGCTGCCACAAGAATATCAACATTTTAAATACCATTTCTCTGGTTTTTGTCCCTTCTCTCTGGACCAGATCTTCGGGACAGGAATGACTATCTGCATGTACAACATGATGGGACAGTGACCCTTTGCTTGCTGGGAATGCTTTAATGAGGAGAATCTGTAATGAAAGCAAGAGAAAAAGACTCCCATAGTTTGCTAAAGTATCCAAAAGGCTCACGCTTGAAGCTCAGTTGTGCAACTAACTGCAGTTCTTGCAGAACAGACTTTCTTCTTTTGCTATCTTATTATCTTAATTTTGTCTGGTGTTAATTCCAAGTGTGAGAGATACCTTAGTGAATCCTTGGGGAGTGCTGTAACATCACATCTACAACTTGGGAAAAGACTTGTGCCCAAAAATAGGCACAAGACTTCAAAGTATCTGTTACCCATCACATCTGCTATGTGTGATGTCCAATAATGCCATAGGAAAGAGACAGGCTGGAATTAACCCCAAGAATGCCAAGCCAGGCACTGGAGGCCGTGAAGGAGGTCTCTCTCCTTCAGTCTCACCTTTCTCCTGCAATCCATTACAGGTAAATTCACAGTGGTATTTTAACCAGGGCCAGGAAATATGTCTGGACACTGGAATGTGACAGTCTGTATTGTTAAATGTTACAAGAACCACTGGCATGGCTTTGGTCTGGGAGAGATTAGTTCTCCTCCAAAAAACTCTCCAACACAACTTGAAGGTGGCGTGGGACAGGGACCATTCCCTGGAGGCAGCTGCACACAATCCCCTTGTTCTGCAGCTGCAGAGTCCAACAGCATGGATGCAGCCTGGTGGTGCTGCCTGGCCAAGTGCCAGGGAACAGGCTCATTAGTGCCACTAAGTCCCACAGGAAGCCCTCTGAGGAAATCAGCCTGCTGGTCACATCACTCACCTAGGAAATGAGAAAAGTCAAATTTTCCAGTCTGAAAAAGTTCAAACCTCTCTTTCCTGCCTCTCTAGGAAGTTCCCCAATCACCAGCCAAAGGCATAGCTGGGGCAGGGTAGAGCAGGCAGCTTTTGCTCCTTGAGCCGACGATGTTTGTCAAAAATGCAACAACTTGGGGCGATGTGGTTGAAATCTGGTGGGTCTCAAGCCCAGCAAAAGCATTTCTTGCTACACTAGGACTCCACGTGGCCTCTGTACATTATTCTATGCAACATGTACATTTTCCTAGGGGTGGGGCAAAGATTAATGTTTCCAGTCTAGCAAAAAACTTCTTTGTTTTGTTGGCAAGTTTACTTTATAGCTTTTCTCATATTTGTAAGTAGCATCCTGATACATAACAGGAATGAAATAAATAAATTCTTGAAAACCATCACAGAAGGATTTGTTTTTCTGTAACCTACTGCAGCCAAATCAAGGACCTTTCCCCACAGTTCCATCATAGCAAGGAAGAGAAACTGCCCTGGAGTAGTAAGGAAATTCCTGACTCAGTTATTGCAACCTTCTCTTCCACCTGTACATTGCCCAACTAACTCTCTTCCTAAAGGATCTACATCTAAACTCTATGGAGTTTCTCAAAGCTTTTTTCCAACTATAGTGTTGTTCTCATACTCTCAGGACAGTGAGCACTGGTGCTGGAGATGCTGCTCCACACAACTCCTGGACAGGTTGAAGATGTGTTACTCTCTGAATTCAGCATCTGCTAATGCCTGCTGAAAGAAGAACACACAAACTTTTTCTGCTTCAAGGATGACAACAGTTCCTTGGCAGACCTGAAGCCGACAAACCTGCTCAAGAAGCTCTATGGACTCAAAGGTGTCTGGGGTGCAGTTTCAAAAATAGCCTCAGCCTTGAAAAGTATAAAGCTCCTGGAAAGGGTTATCAGTGTAATCCTAAGAAGGAACACACCAAACCTGCCATCACAGGGCAGTAGAACTGGGATCCTGCTGGTGACACTTTTTTTCAGCACTGGAAAAAGACAAATGTTGTGCTAACAGCTGCTTCCTTCCATCTCAGCTCCCTATTCATTATCAAAGGTGAAGCTAATTAAATCTCTTCTAAAAGGCTGCTCAGACAGCTGTGATAATTATTTCAGGCTAGGATGTGTGATAATTTATGTAATTCTGTGGGCACATAGCACTGCTGCAACATTCACAGGATCAATTCCAGCATTGGTTTTTCACAAAAACCTGATCCATCACACCAGGCAGGCATGACTGAGATTAATGAGGCAGAAGAGAGTGCATACCTGCAGGGCTACGGTCTCACTGGCATCATGGAGACATGGTGGGATGGGTGCTGGGACTGGAGTGTTGGAATGGAAGGATACAGGCTCTTCAGGAAGGAGACAGGCAGGGCATATGAGGAGGGACTGTCACATGCCAATGACCAGCTGGAGTGCACAGAGCTCAGCCATGAGCCTCAGATGAGGAGCCATCCAAGAACTCAGGGGTCAGGGAAGGCAGGGACAGGTGACATTATAGTGGGGGTCTGCTACAGGCCACCTGACCAGGAAGAGGGAGTGGATAAAATACTCTAGAGACAGGAGCAGCTGCACATTCACAAACCCTGGTCCTCACAGAGGACTTTGACCACCCCATTATCTGTTGGAAGGACAGCCAGCAGGGCTTAAGCAATGCACGAGGTCCCTTGAATGCACTGAGGCCAATTTACTTCTCCAAGTAACAAAGGAGCCAACAGGGAGAGAGTCTGTGCTAGACCTCATTCTCATCAAGGAGGATGGCGTGGTGGGGAATGAGAAGCTCAAGGGCACCTGGGATGCATGACCATGAAATGGTAGAGTTTGAGTCTCCCATGGCAGTGAAGTGGGTGCTCAACAAACCCCTGGATTTCAGGAGAGCAGACTTTGCCCTCTTCAGGAATCTGCTTTGTAGAGTCCCATGGGATAGAGCCCATGAAATCTCTCATTGCATTTAGAATGCAATTAGTTCTTCTCAATGCTCAGCACTTGTTAAGGTAAAGTTGGTGATTCTGTTTAAAACAGTAACTCTTCATTTCATGTGAGCAAGTATCCACAGAGAGCACAGTCTTCAGTTTGCAATGAGAACGTTTATCAGACTCTCTTCTCCCTCATGTTGTGACAAGCACAGCCCACACACATTTTGCAGACTCATTTGTCTCCTTAACACTCTCTGCCTCATGAGTTACAGCCACTGCTGAGGATTCACTGCTGGGCTGACACTGCTGTGGTGCTACTGCTGCTACAACCACTCAGTTACCATAAAGATCACAAAGGATTTGGTTGCTCCTGTGTTCTGCTCTGAACATTTTCTTCTACCCATCCTCCTTTGGAAGAAGGTTCTGCCCTCCTCTGCCTTAGGCAGCTCTCTTCTACCTCTGCCCGTGATTCACAGTGAGTCAGACACTTCTCAGATCTACCACACACAGGTGAGCAGACCCTGAGGTACATGTGAATGTTCACTACACCAGTGAAGAGCTCCCACATCTGCATTATTCAGCTACTCCACTGGAGTGCAGTGAACATATCCAGGTTTCTGGACTTACCACAGACCTGCTGGTGCATTAGAGCTCAGGACAGTCCTAGATCTTAACAAAATGTGTCCAAGGTAAACTTTTGGTATAACCAACTATGTCCAAGAGACCAAGATGTTTCCATTTCCATTTCTAGTAGCATAACCAGCTCTAGCCTGCTAAAGAAATAGGTTGTCACAGCTCCTACTCTGGATCTGAGAGCTAGGGAGAAGTTTCTTCAGTCCTTTTGGGAGAGTCATTGTCAAAACATACAGGGCAAAACCAAGACTTATTCTTACACCTCAGAATAAGTTCAAGCTCTCATGCCAGGGAGATTGCAGAGTTCAGCTTATGTTGAACATTTTCTCACCACAAAGGGTCACTGCCTGGAAAGGAGACTGTGGTACTACTCTGCAAGAACATTCAATACCAGTTTGGTGGGAAGAGAAGGTGGGAGAGGATTCCAACGCTGCCTCTACATTTATGAGACCTGACTGTTCTGCTGAGGCTTCCAGCTGAACAGAAAACAAAGTGCACTTTGTCCTACCACTGGAGAAAGTACAGCTATAGGACTTCAGGTGACTGCAGTGAATTTGCAGAGAGGAGGTGAAGTGTTGCATTAGGTTAAAACAGCACTGCCACTCCTCCTCCCCTCTTGGACAGCAGCTTCTCCTTTACCCTCAACTGGCTTGCATTGAGTTCACCAGCCCTTTATGATGTGCAGATAACACCATGAACTGGGTTTACAGGGGAATTTCAGAGGGTGATAGGCACCTGAACAGATCAACAGATCCTGACCTATCTGCCTATACCTCTTCCACAGCCAGGAGTTGCCTCTGGATTCCCATAGCAACTTTCCCACTGGACCACTGGCATGATTTTCTGCTTCATTACATGTGTTCATTTCCAATTGGATCTTGATGGCTTACCAACTATTGGAAGCATCGAGACAAATCAGGAATAAAGGAAAATACTGGAATTTAAAAGAAATGCAATATTTTCCCACGGGTTCCCATCACCATCTGGCTGTGCTGCTGTTGTTCATGATTCCAAACTGGTCTGAAAGCATGGTCTATTGTCTCAAAAGCAGACCTCAGAGACCTTTCTCTAAACATATATAATCCAAAAGACATTAATATGACAGATGGAAAAGTTCTCCCTAGTGGATAAAAATGCAAGAACTGCACTAGAACAGGCTGTTCTCCTCTAGCCATATGAACATTCTGGATGAAGTGCTGTATGCTGAGATCACTAGCAGACTAGAAAATATTGCAAGCACATGTGTGTTTGCTCCCAGTATATCACAGCATGAAATCAGGTCATGTCCTGCACAAAAAGCTTCTATAAACATCAGGTGGGCTGTCAGGGTGCAATGCAAGATGGCACCCAGTCCAATTTAATCTTTGTTTAAAGTAAGTCAGGTATTACTGCTAAGATAGCCAGCACTCTTCCATGCATAGAAAGCAACAGATTCAGGAGAGGTTTGAAACCACACACAGAGTCTCTCTCCTGGGTTTAGTACTGGCTGTGGAAATCATACATCCTAACAGGGGCTGGTTGACACAAATTAGCACTGGAAGCAGGCTGGCCTCATCATTCAGATGCTAGCTTGAGACCCAGAAGGAATGAATTTGACTCATTACTGCAGCACAGATTCCCTGTGTCTCTCCAAGCATTGGTTGTTCCCTGCTTGATCTCTTGAGGATTATCAGTGCAGGCGAACCAGCCCTGTGAGAGAGATGTCAGGGGTAAATGCATTATGTGCTGGTGTGCTCCAGTGCTACACTCTCAAGGGAGAAGCAATATATTACACCATCCTGCAACTCTGAGCTTCAGCCCTCCTTCCCAGTAGATTAAAAAATAAATGCAGGGTGATAAAGAGTCCTTTATGGCTGTGGAGGTATGCACAGGATCCCTCCTGGAAGCATGCATAGAAGTCTGTGAGCCATCAGAATGAAAATCATTCTTCCTGTGGCAAGAGCCCTTGATTTCAGGTCCCCAAAGCTGAACTGCTCTTTATCTCTGGGCTTTGTTCCCCACTTTTCACAGTGGAGGTCAGGTTCCCTGTGGATTGTTTGCAGAAAGCAAAGTGTCATGTTAGAAAACAAGAACAAGATAGCACACCTTGGGCCTTCAAGACCCTTTCCTCTGGAGCCACAGAACAATTCCTTGCACTCCACCTTTCATAAAGGGTCTTCTTAATCTCCTATTTAACACATTTGATGTCCAAGCTCCATGACACACATCTTACATTTTACTTGTCAATACAAGTATTGATTCACAGTTTGCATTCTGAGTATTTAAGCTTTGTCCACAAATTCATCTCTTTCAAGACCTAAATAACATCTCAGACCACCTTCATCCCACATGACAGATTTGAGATGAGTACCTCAGCAGTTCCTCAGTGTCCTCCTCAGGGTCCCTGCTCAGCACATACTTGCTGTGCTCACAGGCAGCTGGCAGCAGCAGTGAGTCACCCAGTCTTACCACCCCACCGAGGTCTGGGTCTTCAAATAACTTCAGATCTAGAAAGGGAAATCAGAAGCTGCTGTATTTAAATCATGCTATGTACCACAATGCCTGCATTAACACTAACTAGTAAATCTGGCTAGTTTTGCTGAAAAAAACAGATAATGTAGACAATTCTTTTTTTTTTTTTTTTTTTTTTTTTTCAAAAGACTTTCAGTCCACAAAATGCAGTGAAACTCTGCACTCTAAGGACTTGGTAAATCTGCTTTTTCCTTGCACCCAAAAGTAGGTCACATAACTCTTGTTAGTGTGGCCTGAGTGACTGTGGGACAGCCAGCTCCCACAGACCTTAATATACCAATTCAAAATGTTTACAGAGAACAGCTGTGGGAGCTACAGGTTTCATTTGTTCTCTCTGAATGATTCTAGATGATTCTGCTAAGTTGAAGATTTGCCTTAACATTTCCAAGTCATTATTTAGCCTGTATACTTTGCATCACTGTAATTTAAAGGCTCAGTTATAAATATGCTTTAGATAAAACAATCTATTTATATACAAATATAGAACAGATTTACTCTCTTTCATCTTTCTTCTGGGACTGATTGGTGAGAAATCTTTTTCTGGACCAAAGAGTCCTTCATTTGGATCCACCTCCTCTTCAAAAATGGTTAATTTGGGTTTCTCTTCCTTGGCTGGAGGAGCAGGTACCTTCTTTGCTTTTTTAGTTCTAAAAGGTAAGAGAAAAGAAAGTTAGCTGCAACTCTCATTTAACAAGCAAGACTTATGGCTAGAAAGTCTCATAAGATGAAAATACATGGTGAGAGGGTAGGAAAGGTTTAGACAAAGGTACACAGGCAACTATTAATTGCTGGCAGGAATGGGATACTGAGCTGGAGGGACTGTTGGTCTGGCATTCCCTAGCTGGACCCATGTTTTGTATTCTTAATACCTGTCAAGGACCCCAATGGGAATGGGAAAAGCAGAGCTAACAAGGCTGTACTGCGCAAACTACTACTCAGAAACATTTAAGCAGTTTTACTCCTCCCACACATAAAGCTTAAAATATGAAAGATCAGTTCCAGCAACACTGTTTCAGACAGACAGAAAAGGATGGCTTGAAATACAAAGTGCAAGTTGATCCATTGCACTGATCCCTTTGGCTCCATTTCCTTTTCTAGTTCCTGCTGCTGTTTATGATTGCTGCATACTCCTTTCAATAAAGGTATTAGATACTCCCCTCATTTGCACATGGCTTGAACAAAGAGAGTTGATTCCCCTTCCAAGAGCAGAGTGAAAAGCACCTGCCTCTTGCTGTCATACCCAGGATTCACATCCCACCAGCTGAAGCTACAAGGCAGCTTTCACAATAAGGCACCTTAAGGTAAACAAGATGACACAGAAAAGAAAATTTAGAGGACAAAAACCTTTGGGTGAAAAGTCCAATTCAAGCTAGGCTGAAAGAGAAGCAGTCCCTAGGATAACATGTCCTTCCAAAGTAATTGCCATATTTCAGAGATCTTTACTCTCAGCAGCCCTTGCCCAGCAATTCATAAGGTAGCCCCTTTGAGTGCCTCTTCCAATGGAAGATCTGACCTTCTCCTCTGCAGAGAGCAGGTCAGGTTTCAGCCTAGAGCAAACCCAATTATCAGCACTTAACATGACACAGTCATCAAAAACTAAGAACAAGGTGAAAAGATTACACACACATTCCAGCTACATTAAAGAGTCTTGTAAAATCCTCTTCCAATTACAGCTGCACACAAAAGTGGAGTTCAGTTACTTCCACTTATTTTCACAAGTTTATTATCAACAAACTGGAACTCATGGATGGTATTACCTTGCTACCATCACTTTGTGGCAAATGCAGCCAAAGAGCAAGCTCCATGAAGAACTTAAATATTGTTTTTATTTGGAAATATACCCTATTTGATACTCTAAAGGCATCTGCAGGTGTCGGAAACTATTTATGACAAAATCCTTAATTTAAAAGCAGAAGAAACTAATGAATTTCTCTTTTTTTGCATTCATGTTCATTAGGGATATGTCTCGAGTAACTTCTGAATGTGAGCTATTTTTGAAAGCGCAGCTCCATGTAACTGCTTCCAAATGAAGCATTTGTAGAAGACCCTTCTTCCAAAACCCATCAAA
Organism: Cettia cetti; assembly: GCA_013401135.1. NCBI lineage: Eukaryota > Metazoa > Chordata > Aves > Passeriformes > Sylviidae > Cettia > Cettia cetti. The sequence goes on from VZUI01086023.1 coordinate 42,355, forward strand.
ACCTGAAGTTATAATATGCACAGGCAGCTTTCACCCAGGATACCTACACAAGCTCAAATTCATTGCTTTATTAACTGTACTAAGGGACCTATCACTCAAATGAGCCCAAGTATTAAAGGAAAAAGTGAAACAAACAACAAAACCAGAACAGTAGGACCGAGTCTTTCAGAGCTGACAAATGGATTAAAAAAAATTAGTAAACACAAATAAATATGATCTACTAGGGAAGAAGCAATCTTTATTTGCATAATTCACACCTCACAAAGTATTCTTTGAGAGGTGAATGACAATATAGGTGAGGATTTGCCACCCTACAGAATGCCAAAAGTCTTTGACAAGACTCCTTTTCCACTTAGAAAGTTACAACAGATCTCTTGATGCATAAGAGCCCATCATGGCACAGGTAATTATATACATGAGCCAGTGCACTGCCAAGCAACAGGTCTCCACCCCAGTGAAGTTAGCAAGAAATTTACTATTAGTTAACTCATGTATTTGCAATAAACAATACCAGAATGGTGGGAAACACCAAAGAAAGGGAAGAGAATCATAAAGAGCGTCATAAAGAACAGCATGTAAAACAGAAATAATGGAACTAAAAGGTCCTGGTAACAACCTTCTGTGTAGTCTGGCAACCAAACCAGCTCTCTGACATGGGCTCACTTTCTGTTTGGCCAGGGGATTCCACTGGCAGCTACAGGGCACGGGGCCAGACCCACTGGGTTTGACTGCTACCAGTAGGAACAGGAGGAAGTTGTTTTTGTGCCTTCAAATTGTTTCCCCTCACTACCCTTTTAAGGAAGCCACTGTTGGACTGCCAAGTAATTCCAGCATATCCATACAGGGACACTGTTGAGGTCAGTCCCTAAGTGGGAAACAGGATTCCCACAGTTCTGTACTTAGCTGTGCCAGTCCAGACTGCACTGCTGAGCAGAGGTTAATGGATGAGAAGGGGGGTGTGAGAAGTTTCAGAGACTCTCTGAGGTTCTGCAGCGCGCCTGAGTGTGCATCTGCCTGCCCACCCCTCCCCTCCCTGTACAGTGCTGCCTCCCCATAAGCAGGGCCAGGGACTCTGCTGCGGCTGAGCTGATTGTGAAGCCCCAAGCTGGCAAGCATGCAGAGGAGAAGCAGCAAGGACTACTAATTTGATGATCATGCTGTACCAGGGTGCAGTAAACTTGTGTAGGAATGCAGAGTCTTTGGGGAAGACTGAAATGAAGGAACAGCAAGTCTCCCAAAGTATTACTGTACTCAAACCCTGCACTTCATTAGCACCTTTTTCATACATCACACTCACAACCTTGGCATCTGACATTTTGAAACTACCAGCATCCAGCTGGCAGAAGATGACCTGTGTTATTTGCTATTTCTTCACTTACGAAACAAGTGAACTTTTGGAACATCACTCTAGTGACTTTTAAAACCTTAACAGAAACCAAACCAGCCCTAGAGATGATGTATACTTTGTTCAGCTGAAACTGTTTACCCAGCTAAGCCTACTGACGTCTACACAGGAAGCACTGTGAGAATAAGTAACACTCCTGTCTCCTGCTCTAAAAAAGAGCCTCCTAAGTGACTGTACATAACAACTGGCCTCCTAACTGACATGGACCAAAACTGGATGATTAAAATTTAGATATATGAATCCACCCAGTCAGGCAGCTGGAACACCCGAAAGTCCAGCTGAGCCTCCTGGCTCCCACATGATCCTCAAATCATGAAAATGTCAAACCTCACTCACTTTGTGAGCACAGTTCTCCTGTCACTGTTTACTGACACAGTGTAGGTCACTCATCTGGCAGCCTCCAGGTCTCACTGGCACAGCAGCAATGCACAAGAGTTTTCTGGTCAGCTGTGGAAAACAGCAACAAGGACGACTAAGACACTCCAAAGTCGGAAGATTTCCAGCCCTGTGTGTGATAGCTGTTTGTGAAACACTGGAACTACAGATCCAATGCTGGGTGACACTGGCTTAAACCAGAGAGGAGTCCCTGCCCCATGCTCACTGCTCAGGGTCAAAACAGTGAGTGTTGTTATCAAGAGCACAAGCAATCTCAGCACACAAGCAAAAGTTTTCAGATATTATTATTCTGAAAATATGACCATCTCTTTTTTACAGAAATAAGATTATGCTTCAGAAAAGGAGTGTTACAGTAATATTAAAAAAGCCTTATTTAGAAAATACATACTCATATATTAGGAATCCATGGAATTTTACAAAGGAGGAGCTCACTAATATAAATGGACATCCCAACTCCCACGAATCTACCTTCAGGCTTGAACAAAAGAGCTACAGCTAGAATAGCAGCAATATCAGCACATCTTATTGAAAACCGCATCTGAAAAACAAAGATCCTATACACTAGGTTTGTGCAGAAAACAAAATGTCATCTGCTGCTTTCTTTTCACTCAACAGTGCTCATTTTCCAGAGCTGCCTGATAATAACACACAGGACAAAAGGGCTCATTCTCAGTCTCTCTGGCCAAGGGATGCCCAATGGAAATTCAAAGCCCATCAGATCACACAGCCTCACTCCTAAGCATTTAAGCCACCACGGTAAGTGCTGGCTGCAGGGATACTTTACCTCACACAGCAATCTTTTTCTTGTAGATATCACGCTAATTTACAGTATTTTAAATGGCTTTGGCATGTCCCAAAGTAAGATAATGTGTAATTGATGGAAGAAATCTCCAATTAGAAATCGTTTGGAACAAGAGTATTCAGCTGCAAAGTTTGTCTGCTGCAGCTTCGAGATTAGGCCAGCCTTGGATTATTGTTCCAGCAGAGCCACAGAAAGAAAGCCTGAAGGAACAGATTTTCAAGAGTTCAGCTCCCATCCAGGCACCTGCTTTTGTGGAGAGATTTTTCTGAAGTGTTAGAAGTCAAGAGTTCCTGTTCTTCCTAAACAAAGGCAAGCTGTGTTTATAATCTGTCCTCAAGTTTTCTGATTACATCTTTTTCCAACGTAATTTGAAAGCAGATGAGAAGACCACAGATGGACAACTTTTGTTTAGTACTGTCCTGGGTTATGGTGTGGAATGTATTCTATCACTATCTTCACGAACTGATAAATCCAATTGTTGGAGCAGTGCTC
>VZUI01086028.1:0-33976 GCA_013401135.1 Cettia cetti
CATCCATCCATCCATCCATCCATCCATCCATCCATCCATCCATCCTTCCATCCTTCCATCCTTCCATCCTTCCATCCTTCCATGTCTCCCAGGTACAGCCATAAACCTTCCTGAGGTGCTTTTGAGACTCTATTTGGTGAATTTGTTTTAAGTTTCACTCTTGGTCAATGTAACCAGAGTTTAGCAAGCTGATATCCTAAGAAACTTGGATCATTTGAAGAAAATACCACTCATTGGAGGAGGAAATTTTACTGTGGCACTTGCCAGCTAGGAAGAAAAATCTAGATGAAGGTGAATCACAGAAAATGCTGCCCTGAAATGAGAGCTATTAGCTATTAGAGTAACTCATGAGGAGAGAATATTTAGGCTATTTAATGCACCATAAATTACGTAGGAATTCTCATGCTTTAACTCAGTAGTCATTGGATTTAAATCTGCTTCTCTCCCCAGCTTCCTATAATTACAGCATAACTACCAGCCACATCCCAGCCACCTGCAGTGCCTGTTCCCAGTGAAAGGGACTCCCAGATGTTCAACACCTCTCAGCACAGGGTCCCACATCTATGGGGTCTCTGTGGTGGAGCTGTTGAGTCCCGCTCCCGCCCCGCCAGCGGCTCTTGAACCGCCCGGCTGCTTTTCACTCAGCCTCTCTCTTTGTGGAGCTGGGAAAGCATCCAGAGCAGCTGTGTTAGGACCTGTCAATCTCAAATTGCAAAGTCATAAGGAGGGAAAATAATCATCGTAATAATAATAATAATAAAGTCATCAACTTGTCTTACCCTCTAACAGAAAAAAAGGTTTTGGTTGGAGGTTTGCATTAGCTATAATTTTCTCCAAGCTGATTTCTCTCTGTGATGCCACTATACAGCCTCTAAGTGATGCTCGGGCAAAATCTCCTCTGACATTCATCTCTGTTTACAGAGCTCATCCAAAAACAAGAGGCCTTTTCTTCACTTTATTCAGCATTGCTACGACTCGGTTGCCAAGGCATCAGCCTTTGATTCCTGCAGTTTGGCTCTCACCAGTGATGCCTGATCACTGACTGGTGACTGCAGGCACCCCAGCACAGATCCTGCAGCCCACGGCACCGTGTCCCCAAGGTGGGACATCTCCCTGCACTGCCCAGCCTTGGGGGGCTCCTTCCTGGGCCTGACATCGGGACCTGCCCTCAAGCCTGATTTGTCAAGGGTTAAAATGCAGGTAAAACAGACTCTGGAAAAACATTTTGTCAGAACTTGTGCATTTATGGCTGTTCAGCCAAAATCATCTTCATTCTCTGGCTGGATGGAAGGGCTGGTCAGGAAGCCCCTGAGGCAGGGCTCATGAGGCCCTTGATGGGTCAGGAGCAAAGGTGTGGCTGTTGTAAACACTCCTGCCTGCTCACTCTCCCAACCACATCACCTTCACCCTCTGAAGCACATCTGTCTCCCAACAACCAGGGATTTCTGAAAATACAGGATCTCATTGCATCACCCCCGTCCTGAGACAATCAAGGTTCAAGGTCTGAGCTGGTCTTGGATGAGAGAGCTCTGTTAGCAGCCCCTCTAAGCCCCTCATTCCTGCACTGCTGCTAAAGCTGCCATTATTTATTAACAGCTTTGAATCCAAGTGTGATCCATGGAAAAAAGACGTTTCTCCTTTTCTGGTTTTCCAGCAAAAAAGAAAGAATCATGTTCTAAACTGCACTGCATGCCAAGAGAAAAGAGTGGAGGGAAGCAAGTTGGGAAGGGACAGAGAGTGAATCTTGATGCCTTTAAGTCACTCAGATGAAGTTCATTTCTCCTTGTCTGTACAAGGTTGGACTCTTTGCATTTTCATGGTAAATTTGTTTACCGAGCCGTTGTTGAAATTCTGGAAGCAGAGAAAATGCATTTGCTCCATAACCTTTCCGGATCTGACAAGTCCTATAAAATCTATTAAAGCCTTTAATGAAATCCCCGCTCGGAGCCAGCTCCCATGAATGAATGTAGAATCGGAATTTAAATTAAAATGTTGTTTTTGTAGTCTGTGGGCTTTAGCCTTGACAGAAATTAAAGGGACAGTTCACATTTTGAGGGCTGTTGCTTTCTCCCTGTTTTTACTGCCAAAAAATGCCTCTCCTTGCAGAGGATGGGTGTTTGAAGCTCTTTTCCTCCTGCTGAGCCTGTGGCCAGTTGTGAGTGCTCAGCTGCAAGCACAAAACCCTCTATACTGAGTAATCCTAATTAGAAATGGGTAAATTGCTTAATAGGCAGCACTGTCCTTTAAACAGGATGCAGAGCTCTCGTTAGCAAATGGAGGGGTTTGGGTCCAATCCCCACCCTGAGGAGCACGGAGCTGACCTTGCTGCAGGGGTAGTCACAGTGCCACTGTGGTCAAGAGCATCCTCAAACACTTCCCTGTCCCCCTGCCATCAGCCCCTGGAGGACACTCCATGGCTCAGCCCATGAGCTTTGGCACTGTGGAGACACTTCCAAGCAAGCCTTGTTAAGGAGCCTGATGTAAATCCATTGGATGTGCTTGGCTTTGCCTACCCAAGGATTTAATTTCCATATGTAAATACAGCTCTGCATATGCAGGGAGTGTGCAAGCAGTTCATTATTTTTGATCTCTTCTGCACTGAGCAAAGAGAAGTGTCCCACAGTGGAACATGTCTGAACCTGGGAAAGAAAAGGCTGCTCAGGGTTTGGATCACCCTCTGCTAATCTTTGACCCTGCCCCAGCCTGGCCCAGCACAGGCCAGGGTTGTCTGGGTCTCTACCTTCTTCCCCCAGTGAAAATTTGCTGGGCTTTGCTGGGTTTGTCTTCCCATGGAGTGAAGCCACCAGCTGTCCTCTCTGCCTCTTTGGGTGTGTGTTTTCCAGAAAGAAGTGACAAAAGCCTGAATTTGTTTCCTCATACAGGTTTACTCTTTTTTGACATATTTTGGATTTATATATTTGCCCACAACTGCATCAGCTCTTGCCATTCCTTGCAAGGAATCAGCTCTTTACCTGCGGGGAGGAGACATCCATCCTCCTTTCTTGGAGCCAAAACTGCTCCAGCTCTGGAGCTCCCCTGCTGCAGCCGCTCATCCCTGGGCTGGGGCCTCACCTGAGGGGGCTGCAAAGGTACCCAATTCACTTCATTTGGGGCATCTGAGAGTCTATTTATTCTTTTCACAGCTTGCAACTCCTTCTGTTTGTGTTTCTCCCTTTGCAAGGGTTATTTTTATCCAGAGGGGCCCTTTCCCCCGGATTTATGCCATGTGATGGCCTCCTCTTGCCAGGCTGAAAAGTCCTCACCCAACGCCTCAAAACAAGTGGAGGATGCCTAGTACCTGATGGTCCCAGGGGCTTGAGAGTCACTGAGCTGCTTCTTTATGTCCTTTCCACGCAGGCTGATTCCAGAAAAACCCTCCCAATCCCCAGGCCTGCACTGGCCAGTGTTAGACTGCAGGGTCTCAGCACAGGACAGTGACTGTTATGAGCAAGGCATCAGGAGAAGGGCTGCAGGCCACAAATAAGAGCATAATAAACACATGTAAACAGTCATTTGGTTCATGGCTGATAAACTTTCATGGTCCATTTTATCACTGTGTATGCACAAGAGGAGGGCTCAGGATGCTGCTGGCTGTGGACCAGCCCTGTCCCCTCTGTCCTGCAAGAGATTTGGGTGGGATACCAAACCATGAATCCCAGAATGGTTTGGGTTGAAAGGAACCTTTAAGGACCATCTCATTGCATTCCCCTGCCACGGACAGGGACACCTTCCACTACCCCAGGATGCTCCAAGCATCCTGGGGCAGCCACAGCTTCTCTGGGCAAGCTGTGCCAGAGCCTCACCACCCTCACAGGGAAAATTTTTTTCCTAATATCCAATCTAATGCTGTTCTGTGTCAGTGTGAAGCCATTCCTCTTTGTCCTGCCCATGCTCTTGTACAAAGCCCCTCCTAATCCCTCCTGGAGCCCCTTTAGGCACTGGAAGAGGCTCTAAGGTCTCCCCAGATTCTTCTCTTTTCCAGGTTGAGCTCCCCCAGCTCTCCCAGCCTGGCTCCAGAGCAGAGCAGCTCCAGCCCTTGTAGCATCTCCATGCCCTGCCCTGGACCTGCTCTAGCAGATCCACTTCCTGCTGGTGCTGGGGGTTCCCAAGCTGGACACTGCTCCAGGTAAAGTCATAGACTCATTTGGATCATGCATCAGTTCCTCCAGATCCCAAATGTGGCCAGAGCCAAAGGAAAAGGATGATTTCTGGCTTGGGTGGTGGCACAGAGAGAGTTTTTATTCTGCGGGATGCTCAGCACCTGAACAGCAGAGGAGGAAGCTCATCTTCCAAGGAAGCTGCTTTCGTTGGAACCTCTTTGGGCCAGGAGAGCAGCAGTGGGCAGGAGATCCTCCAGAAGGCAAGAGCCTGTTTTCAGTGCCAAAAAGGAGGGAAACTCATTGGTGCAATGTGAAGTGGAACAGAAAATGCCTAAGTTTGTTGGCAAAATGGCAGGAAGAGGGAAGAAAATGCTCTTTCTATGTCAATGTGTTGCTGAAAAGTTTTCTCCTCATTCCTTTTTCTTTAATTCAGGTTATAAAGCAGTCCATGATGCTACTAAGGAAAAAAATCATTAAGTTTCACTTCGAAAATGTCAAAACAAAATGTTTTGGCATTTCTAAAGTGAAACATTTCATTAAAAATGCTGCATCTGAGTGTTTTGACATTTTTAGAATCCGCTCTTCTCCTCCTCCTCCCATTTTCTCAGCCTAAATTTGTTAATATTTTTAGTCCTTCTTAAACTTAATTTCCCAGCAAACACAGTAGTACTGAAAAAATAAATCACAGGTTTGTGTGTACAGAAAGCTGTGAGCTAGGGGCAACCTGGGCAGCCGAGCTGAGATTGCCACTGTCTTACCACCTCAGCTGTCATTTCTGGGGTGCCAAAAGATTGTGTTGTCATGGGATTGTGCAGTGAGAGCTTTATTCCCTTTGGATTGCTTGAGAGTCAGAGTGCTAGGAATACCTGGCAAGCAAAAGGAGACTTGGTGGTGGAGAGTGAAGCTGGAGCAGGTTGGGAGCTGGGTGATGATGCTGGTGTCCCTTTCCCTTCCTCCTTCTCCCTTGTGGCACTGCTGGTTCAAGCAGTGGCTGCAGGGAATTGTCCTGGTGCTGTGGAGGTGGAGGGGGGCAGACAGCCCTGCAGTCCAACAGGGTGGGATGTTTCTGAGTGTTTCCCACCTGACAGCATCCACCACCACCCTTCCAACCCCCTGGCACGCCCTGGGCATGCACGGGGGCCCCTCCAGCCAGGGCCAACTGCTGCTGCTCCGAGGCTGCTCAGAAATGGGCCGAGTCAAACGCCATCAAAAGCTGCCTTTCAAGTGGTGCTTTTTGTGCAGGGGAGGGAAGAGCTGGCAGGACGTGTCACTTGTGGCAGAGTGTGATAGTCACCTACAAAGGCTTGAGGTGTTTGTCAAAGGGGCTGGGGAAGCCTCTGAAGACAAGAGATGCTTTCAAGAGGAGAGCACGCTGTGTGCACCCCGTCACTGGGAGATGAAAGGATCCAGGCTCTGCTGCATTGCTTGTTGCTGCAGCCCCAGCAATTGCACACCCTTTCCCTGCCAGAGCCACAACACTGCCTAAATTAAAGGGGGAAGTGGAAGGAAATGCAGAGGTTTTATATTTGTTTTCAAAGCCCCAGGGGTGTTGACAGGCACAGGCTCAGGGTAGCACTGCTGGCTTGGCTGGTGTTGTGGGTGAGGGGAAATGGAGTCACTTCACCCTGATCCTCTCGTCACAGCACCTGGCAGGAACCTGCTGGCAGCCAAACCAGAGTCCCACCACCAGCTGCTGCTGCAGGAGAGGCTCACACCAAGTTCTGGGTGGGGGTGATGGAATATGGCATTTTTGCTGCTCAAACACAAAGCACCTGGTCTAGTGGAAAGTGTCCCTGCTCCTGGTGGGGGCACGGATCATCTTGAGGTCCCTTCCAAGCCAAACCATTCCAGGATTTCTCTGGTGACTAGTTGCCTTCTCAGGGCTGCAATGCCTTTGTCCTGCATCACTCTGCACTCGACCTCTGCATAAATGACCTTCAAAGATCTCTTCCAACACAAACCACACTTTACTGTGCTCATCCAAGCCCGCCTGTCTCCTTGGAGCCCTCCACTTCTCTTTCCCAAACAAACATTAAGAAAATAAGGCGGAAGGGAGGTGGTGGTTCAGGAACATAAAGTCCCACAAAGAAAATTATCTCCCTTTCACTTGAGTTTTTTGAAAGCTGCTGGGTTGCAAAGGCGGTTCTGTTGATTGCAGTTTTAGTCCTTGATTATGCAGTAATGGAAGCATCAGAAATCATCAAGCTTCCTTCCTCAATTTGAGTTTGCCCTTCATCCCGTGGTTTCAGACTAAGGATAAAATGGTCATTTGGAAGAGGAAGGAAGGAAAAAAACCCCGACACAATATTGTTTATCTCCCTTAAAGTCACAGCCCTTTATTTGCCATTCCCGTTTTACAGCTTGGCCATTTGACAGATCAATTAGCCACTGCCTCATACACGAGCAATAAAACCTTTCACAGGGAAACTTTTCCCCAGGCTGAAAAGTACTTTTCTGTGCTTCTTAAGCAGGAAGAAAGGCCAGGTGGCTCCTCAAACCAGGTAGGAAGTTCACAGAGGGTTTCAGAGGGGCTGTCACACCCTGCTCAGTGGGCTCTGGGCCGAGGGTTGGCATCAGTGAGCGAGAAATGAGATCAGAAAGTGGAAAGGGGAGGAAAACATCTGCAATGGGAGGGTTTAGTGATGGAGATGAACCTGCCCACTTCTCCCTTTCAGTGTGTTTGTTCTCTAATGGTTGGGATCACCTGGGTAGGGACTAAGCAGTTAAACCTCTGCATTAGGTTTGTTCTTTTTCAGGCAAAAAGAACTCGTATTTTAATGTTTATATGTGCACATCTATTTACCCACAGGATTTATAGACATTTGTGTAGATAAGGATGTAGATAAGGATGATCCAAAGTTCAGAAAACAGGGCCAAAAATTATTGCAAACCTCACTTTTAGGGCACTGCAGCTGAACAAAGCCCTGCATTTGGGGGTACTGGAGCCGCTGAGAGTGACTCTGCCACCTTGGCACCTGATTTCTGGGGAGAAGGTGAAGCTTTGGCCATCCTGCCATTCCTGGGAGACTGCTCCTGCTCTCGTGGTGCCCAGGGCAGCTGATAGGTCTACACCTCTCACAAGGGCTGAGCACTTTTCTCTCTCTTGTATTCTTTTTTTTTAAACTCCAATCTGTTTGCACTTCTCCCCCCTCCCCATCACAATCCCTTAGGCCTTCTGGGGAAAGAAAGAAACAGCCTCTCTGTTTTTAATCAACCTAATTAGTGTATCTTTAATACAATTAGAGGGAAATTTTACCGCTCCCCCCCTCCCCCTGTATCAATTAAAGCCCCACAGTTGCAGGGTAAATTTTTAATCCATTTAGGACCATCTCCCCCAGCCCCGCAGCCCCCTCCTCCTCCCGCCTGGCAGAGTGTTGCTTCCTCCTCCGTTTTCTTTGGGAGTCTGTTCAAACAGCACATTGTGAGGAGTAAATAAATTACTCTCTGCCCCCTTGCCCTCTCCTCCACGGCAGCCGGCCCCGTTCCAGGCAGCTGCCCTGATTGTAGGGCAGGCACAGGGGGGAAGGGGCTCGCACAAAGCCGGGGCTGCACGCTCCGGGTCAGGGGGGGTCGTGCTGTTCATCCTCCTTTCTTCTATTCTTCATCCCCTCTTCTGCATCTTGATGGGGTTTATTTTTTTTTTTTTTTTTTTCAGATCTGGGGGTGGTTGAGGATTAGTGTCTATATTTTTGTGGTGTGTTTCCACATCCCACACCCTCCCAGGTAGGTTTTCTCCCCTCAGGGGTCTCAGTGGGGTGGTAGGTTATGGTTCTGTTTCTGTGGTTGTGGCTCGTGTCCCCAAGATTTGCTGCATGGGAAGTTGTGGGGTCCCAAGGTGCCCGGCTGCCTCCCCATCCCACTGCCATTCCCATGTGGAATGAGCCTTGGGCTAGCTAAATTTAGAGTGAACAACCCAGCCCCTTGCCAGACCACCTGGCTCAGCCCCATCCTGCCCTGCACCCAGCGAGGGCAGTTTAGGAAGCATGAGGTATCTGCAGGCAGAGCAGCACCTAAATAACAAGATTTTCTTGGGTTTAGGATTTTTTCGTGTAATAAACACAGATGGCTGCTGGGTCTGCAAATTGAAAACTAGCAAATGCAGCATCCTGCCATTGGAATCACAGAATTTCCCATCTCTGCTCTTCTGAAGCTCCCCAAGATGGTTCCTGCCTGGCATGCTTCACTCCAGCTTCCGCAGGACTTGAGGAACCAGCCCAGAGAGGGGCTTAATAGGTGCATGTTCGTTTGCAGGCTCCTGAGGGAGACTGAGGGCTCTGGGCTGGGTACCTGGAGCATGGCACCCCGAGGGGATGGCAGCTGGGAGGGAACCAGGAAGGAGAAGGCAGGATCCCAAATTCTCTGCTCTCTTTTCACATGTGTGTGTAAGAGCTCATCCACAGAGGTGCAAGGGAGGCTCTGGGTGCTGTGGGGACAGGGGCTGACCCTGCACAGTGCCTGGCTGCTGTCCCAGCATGGGGTGGTGGCCTGAGAACCCAACCACAGCCGGCAACTGAGCTGTCCTCCAGAAAGTCCTGCCAGTGGCTCATTATCATCATGCAAACACAATTAGCAGCTTTGCTGCTGCCTTTTCCAGATAGATGGGTGAGAGTTCCCCTCTCTGAATTTCTCCCCAGCTGGCCCACAACTACAAGGTCCTGCCTTTATGGATCACCGAGTCCCTGTGCTTTCTTAATGAACCTGCATTTAATGCTTGACTTCTCCGTGTCATGTTTAATTACAGCAGCTGTAACTTCCTCGTTGGTTGGCTTGAAATAATATCTAAGTGCTTCTGAGCTTTAGAGCCTTGTTATTCTTCTATAATTAGAGTTTTAAGGCTGGTGTGAGCCATCTCTGTAAAACAGGCAGCCATTTGCCAGGCATGCTTAGTGCCAGGCTTTAGGTCTCCCAAAGATGGGGAGGAGATGCTGCTAATGAAACCTGGCAGGTTTAGGTGGAAGGAGAGGTGTGCCTGGGGTGCAAGAGGTGGCAGCCACGGTCTGTGGTTTGCTGGCACTGGAGCATCTTGCTGAGCATTTCAAAACTCAAATGTCATCAAGGAATAGACACAAAACAGTTCCTCAGGGTGTATCAGACACAGGAGCATGGGTTTCTTTTGCTTAAGGTTGATTTTGCCTCCCCTCATCTTTGAAAATGCTGCTTTTCTTCTGGGAAGGGCTGGGGTTGGGGGAGATTTGGGGTCCTCGTTGTCTCTTCATGTCCCCTCTGCTCCAGTGTGTGACTGGTGACCCTCCTGGGCACGGGGATGAGCACCAGCCTGTGTGAGTGATCTTCGAGACCTGAGGTGGCACGATGGGTGAGACTGCAGCCAACTTGCAGAACAAGTGGCCTTTTAGGACCTGCCAGCTCGGGAGAGAAGGGGGCTTTGAAGGGGTAGAGAGAGCCCCATTTAGTGCACATCTGCGCTCCCACAAACCCCCTCTATATCTGCTGCCCTTTAAAGGAAGGGTTTTGTTCCAGCAAAAATAGAAGGGATTGATGCCTTTTTCTTAACTTTCTCCTCGGGTACCTGTGTTGTTGAGGCAGCTGCAGCCAGAGGTTGAGCATACAGACACACAGCCCAGCTGGAGGGGCTTGTGCTGGCCATGGTGGGGGACTGAGCCCCAGTGACCCCCCAGCTCTGTCCTTGCTCTGTCTGGGGGGACACAGGGACTCCTTGGCCCAGGAGTGGCTCCTGTCCTGGCAGGTTTGGTGTGTTCCCAGGAGTTGCAGAGCCAGTGCAACCTCCAGAAACAAGGTGAGAAGAGCTCAAATTCTCAAATTACTTTTCTGGTTTATATTAAAGTCACACGCTTTTTAAACTCCTAGCAACTGGAGGATCTCATTGCCCCCGATGAGGCAGAAAGGGCCCCAGTCTGTGAGGGATTTTGAGCCACCTCCAGGGTACAGTCTCAGCTGTGGTACATGTGAGGGTCGAGCCCCAGACCCCACAGTATGGGAGAGAAATATGAGAATAGACTGAGCTGCAGCGTCAGGGAAGCACTGGGCTCATGGGGGCTGGGGCAGCTGTACACAGGGCACCCCATGGGCCACAGCAACTCCTCAGTGTGGCTTAGGGAGGAGCTATCCCCTCATCCCTTTGGAAAGCTGTTCCTTCACAGAAAGGGACGGCCTGTTGATCCACCCTTAAATTGGGATTAGTTAAAGACCAGGACAATTCACCCTGATACATCAATTTACACTGTTAACTCTTCCCTGAAGCATCTGCATTTGGAGGCAAGGTCCCAAATCCATCAGAGCTCAGGATCAGGCATAGGACTTCGCACTGGCTGCCACGGAGAACCTCATCTCCTCCCAAGATCCTCGTGGAGTACTGAGTATTAAGAGGGCTTTTTCCAGCGAGAAGGGGATGGTGAGGAGTGACAGTCTCTGAATTGCAATTTGAAACGTTTACAGCCCAGTCAATCCTAATTCATTATTAGCTGTAATTGTTTCAAAGAAAGTGTCCACTGTTATGTAAAATGCAGTCCCAGATGCTGCTAATGGTCCAGGCTCTCTGATTGCTGTAATTTGCAAAGCTTTCGCCTTTTTTTCCCCCTCCCTCTGTAGTTATGATGTGCCTTTTATGAGCCAGCGAGGAAGAAAGAGAAAAGCAGCCATTAGAGGAAAATAATAATGTTGTACCTGAAAGGCCATTAGTGAGTCTCATATGGAAGTATGCATCTGCTCTGCGCCCGATGCTCCTTCACACCCGGACACTGCCTGGGGACTCTGGAGCCTGGGATGGGGCTGGGGACAGCTCCGCTTGCAGGGACAAGGGCTGCAACCCGGGCGTGCAGCCCAAAGTGGTGCTGCCCTCACCCAGGCAGCAGGGTATGCCAATACCAGCATGCCTCAAAATCAATTTTCACGATTAATTTTCATGATTAGAGAAGGATACGTGGATGGGAAATCAGCTGGGGTGGAGCAGATTTTAGCTGGCACATTTGTTGCGGGGTGGTGGTGGTATCTGGTGAGGGAGGTTTTGTCTCTTTTTGACATGAGGGAAACACCCATTTCCCACTTCCAATCTGATTCTCCTTTGTGCAAAGGCAGAGCCACAGGGATGTCTCTCACCAGGACACCCAAGCTGTGAGCTGGGGGGCATTTCAAAGCTCTTATGACTTGCTGTCTTTCGCCTGCACCTCTGCTTTCAGCTCAGGTGTTTGTTTTAGCCTGTCTGTGTCGATCCTGTCACCAGGAGCTTCTTAAGTCCATAATATCAACCTAATTTAAGGAAGGCTTTACTTGATGAGACAGGTTTCAGCCCCTGCTGTGTGCAGAGGAAAGAAATGAAGGTTGATTTGGTGTTTCCATCACACCCTAGCTGAGGCTAGGCTCCCATGGGATGAGGCATGATCCTTGGGCTGAGTTTGTCAGTGCAGTCTGCCTGGATGAACTGCACTAGATCTGCAACTGGGATCAGACAAAGAGACACTTTTAGTTCTTTTGGGGGTTATTTTTAGGCAAAAAAGGGAATAGAATAGAATAATTTCAGTTGAAATGGACTAGCAATGATCATCTAGTCCAGCTGCCTGAATAACACCCAAATTTTCTGTGAACAAGGCTAGAGGGTGTGAAAGCTGACTTTAAGTCCGGTGTCCACCCCATGTCCAGCAGATGCAGTGTCCGTAAATTATCTGGGAGAGAAACACTCCATGAATTGTGCTGGGATTTCCCTCGTTCCAGGGCCAGGCTGGGGGAGCAGGAACAGAGAGGAGCAAGGGGCAGGGGGAGCGAGCCGAGGCGGTGCGGGGGGCGGCTGGTGGGAAGGGAGCGCTGCCCTTTCACCCGCGCTCTCCCGCTGCTCCTCCAGGGCTCTCTGCCGTGCGACCCGGTCTTGACACTTCCCACCAGACAGCCCTGCCCTGGCCCCCTCCCCAGGACCCGCTCCCCGCGACAGGCTTTGTCCGGGGAAGATTGAGAGGGCTGCCGGAGCGGGTGTCCGCCTGCCCTTGCCCTCCGAGGAGGGTGGTCCTGCGGGGTCATTGCCGGGGGCACGCAGGGCAGGCCGCGGTGCCGTTGTCTGCCCGGGAGCCTCGGGACAGCCCTTTGGCCGGGAGAAAGGCACGGAGCACCCATTCCAACACTCTCCGTGTCGCCCCTCCCGGCCCCTGGCGTTCCCTCACCCGTCCCGCTGCCGGAGGTTTCCCGGCAATGCCAATCCAGGGGATAACTCCCATTCATGGGGAGGGTTTAACACGGGTTAGCACCGGGGCCGTGGGTCTGGCTCTGGCAATTAGCGACATGCATGGGCTTGGAAGTGTCAATTAGGCTTTTGAGTCATTGTTTACTCATTAACACAAGGTCTCTAATTACCCTGACCTGATGCTATGGGGCTGCTGAAGTTGGCTAATCAAACATGTAGAGCCTTCAAAAGGAAATTAGGACTCAGCATTGAGTGCAAATACCCTTTCCACGGCTAAGCCCGTGTTGCTCGGGGATTTATAACTTCACACTCTCCATCCCTGCGGAGGGCGAGGCGGAGGAGGGAGCGGATGGCAGGGCTCTCCAGGTGTCTCGCACGCTGCCGGAGCAGCCGGCAGGGCTGGGACGGCTTCAGCGCTGCCCCGTCTGAGCCGTGCGGGGCCGGCAGCCCTGGCCCCTGCGGGAAGCCTTGGTGCGGGTCCGGGCACGGCGGGACTCGCCAGCCCGGGACGGATGCGGTGACAGACAGGCAGTGGTGACATTCCCTCACCAGCTCCGCACGGGGCTGCTCCAGGAGATGGGCTTCATGTGGTGGAGAGCTCAGCTTTGCAGCCCACCGAAATGCTGATTTTTGGGGTGAGGTATAACACTCTGAACGCCCCAAAATCAGAGCTAGAAAAGGAATACCACGGCCGTGAGCACAATGGTCACATAGGAACTGAAGCAGCCTTTCTTGTTCGATTTTCCCCCCACCCCCGGGCCCCCCATCTCAATTAACTCTCTTTATTATTTCATCATGGCAATAGTTTGTGCCTTTAACGAATGGGAGGAACATTTGCAAATGCCTTTTTGTCTGAAAGCAAAGCTGCTCGGTGTTACTGAACTTCAAGGGATTACTCCCTGTTTCCGCTCCTCTCCCTTTCTCTGCTGAGGCAGAATGTAGCGTAACTTTAAAGTCAGTGATTCAGACTGCAATTATAACCTAAAAGCACAAATAAAAGATAAGCTGGCATCCTACTGTTCCCCATTTGCATCTGTGTCGCATGGGATGAAGGGAAAAATAAAATCTGCTTTTATAAAGTGTTGAGCCAGAGAATCTCGTCCAGCAGAAAGAAGAAAATAAACAGATCCCCCGAGGCACCGGCTGTTTGAGTTGCAAATGACAACTGGGGTGGGAGATGCACCAGAGAGGCACGAGGGGTTTGCACACAGGTTGCTCACCCTGGCCACAAACCATAAACCTGATGCTGGTTAAAAGCCACTTTTTGGGTTTGGTTTTTTTTGCATATCCCTCAAGCACCACGCGCCCTAATGGGATGTTTCCCATTGCTCCCTCAATATTTGCTGTAATTTGCAGTAGTGAGGAAGGGAGGTGGTGGCTGTCCAGGTTTGCCCATCCCACCAGGCACCCCGCACACCTCCTCAGGGCCAGCAGCTCAAACCTTGGTCTCTGTTTTGGGGAGCAATGGCTCATTTTAGCATTAGCTGAGATTTCTAGTGCTCCTGTCTTGGTCGATTGAAAAATCACCTCCCAGAGTGTTTCAGGTTTCTCTGTTTGCAGAGGTGGCTGGGAACTCACTGGAGCCCTCTAAACACTTCTTGCTGAAAATAAACAGGTTTTTCAGACAATAGACACTGTTGGGGTTTTTCCCCCCCAGAATGTGATGGGTTTCTAACTGAAAAAAAAAAATCCAAAGAGAAGGCAGAAGGAGGAGTGGTTTGGCTGAAACCTGAAGAAATCCAAAGGTATCGTGTTTGGGGCAGCTGTGCTTTGTATCTCTGGGGCTGGAGGGCACTGAAACTCTGCCACCAAGTCTCAGCTGCAAGAAATTGTCTTCCAGCCTGGGAGTAGACTGTTCACCAGCCAGGCACTGGGCTGGGCAGGAGGAGCCACATCAATACAAAAAAAGTACTCTGGTTTGGTCTTCTAACAAGGCGTTGTCCTTCTTTACCTTCAGCTTGCAGGCTGATTTTTGCCCGTGCCTATCCAAGACCCTTCAACACTTCCATGCCA
This sequence comes from Cettia cetti, assembly GCA_013401135.1. Classification (NCBI taxonomy): domain Eukaryota; kingdom Metazoa; phylum Chordata; class Aves; order Passeriformes; family Sylviidae; genus Cettia; species Cettia cetti. The sequence continues at coordinate 14,260 of VZUI01086028.1, forward strand.
GGCCCTGGCTGTGGAAGGGGAAGCACGGCCGGGGGTCTTTGCCTAGATTTGTGCCGGGCTTTGGTTGGTGTGGCCGCGTCCCGAGCCCCGCGGTGTGTCTGGCCGGAGGGGCTCGGGCCGGCCCGCCTGGCCCCGGGAAGCGGAGCAGCTGTGCCGGGGATGCTCGGAACAAAGTGCCTCTCCCGGTGCCTCAGCCTGTGTGATTTGCATACAGATGCGTAGGAAATCCTGTCGGTCCCGGCCTGAGGGGGAAGGGGACCTTGGGTGCGGGAAGAGAGGGGAGGTTTCACAGTGTGTGCCCCCCAAACCTCCACCTTCTTTGGGCAGACTGGGGGTCCATTCAGCCGGGATGGCCCAGCCTCCAGCCCAGCAAGCCTGAGGTGCAGGGGCAGCACCATCCTGCCCTGTCCGTTTATCCTTTCTCCCTTTCCTGCCACTTCTCTCGCTCCTCCTCTTCCCTTCTCCATCAGCCTGTTCTCCTGTATGCCCCTGTCTTATGCTGAAAATCGGGGGTAATACCTCAAAGAGGTGTTTAGATCCTGCTCACCAGCTATCTGACTGCTCTGGGTGATCTGTGCTGTCTCAACCAGAGCAAATCCCCACCTGCCTGTGCAAATGGTGCCAAACCCTGTCCCACCACCCTTGCTCCTTGAGTCCCATCCTGTGCTGAAGGGGTTCTTTCACCACCAGCAGTGGATTTTGGACAAACCCTCCATCAACAAGCAGGAATGAACTGCAACCTGTGATCCCTTCACCTCCACCCAGCAGAGAGACTCCAACTGGAGACTGCCATGGTCCATCAACTCACTTTACTTGAAAGAAAAGTTATCCATCAAATTTGTTTGAATAGCAAATAAATGCAGAGGAGCTGTGAGTGGCCATGAAGGGTCCTTGGGCAGAAGGGGAGGATGAATTTGTCAAACCCACTGTTTGTACAGCTGAATCCCTGAGTGTTTTGCAGCATCCAGAAGGCAAAGGCTGACTATGAATGAAACCCTGAATTCATTCCCTGCTTTTTGTGTTCTCTTCCCCAGATGCAAGTGGCTCCGTGTTGTCTTTGCTGCTGGACTCCAAATCCCACCTGACATGATACTGGTGACAGAGGGATTGGTGACAGAGGGACACATGGCATTGTGCAGCAGCACATATTAGCTTCTCAAGCTTTCCCAAGAGCTCGGAGAGGTAAAAAAAAATGGAGATACAAGCATCACATTTCAGTGAGGAACTCAGAAAACCCCTCTCCCCCCAAAGTGCAATTAAAGAGAACAAAACCCCCACACGGCGGAGGTGTTGGGAACGAGGCTGCTCCCTCAATGTCCTTGTCACTCCCATTACCAAATACTGTCCGTGGCACCCCAAACGCATGACCTCGGGAAACAGCAAATTGAGTCTGTTTGTCACGTGGCTCCTGGAGAGGTGCTTGCCTGGTGAATGGCCTTGGCATACATTAAGTGAATAAACCGCCCCATTGTTCCTCTCCTTCAGCCGCTCTGCTCAGTTGACCCATTCAATAACTGTTTGTTTGCACAGATTTCCCCATACAAGTGCAACAAGCTGAACCCTGGATCTGAGCAGATGTGTTTGGAGTAGGCTCCCTCTCCTCGCTTCCTTCCCATCAAGGTGTATTGTTGCATCTTTTGAGAGCTCAAGCTCTCCCCAGCGTGACTCATTCAGGCAAAATTTCTGTGCTGTTCTCAGGCACCCTCAAGGATTTCCAGGCATGATTCACCTCTTCCGTGGCCTTATTTTGAGGCTCAAACTAACCCAAAACTCCCTAAGAGTTTTCTTTGTCTTTTATCACAGCGTGTCTGCACATGAGAACACAGGGAATGCAATGGGGAATGGGAAAGGTGTGCTACTGTTGTTTAAGATCAGAACGAAATCAGATGTGTCAGCATCTCCTGTCTGGCTCTGGAGTAGGTGCCCTGAAATCCTCTGGGAATGTTTCCTCACAGGCATCCTGTGCTGTGAGGACATCCCAGCCCTTCCCAGCCACCTGGAACTTTTCCTGGACTTGGAGGTAGGAAAGGCCCAACCTGCACTTCTGCAGTGCTGGGAGTGTTGTGGGTTGAATGTTTATTGCCAAAAAAGAGAAATTATGTTAAACTTTTTGGTTAAATCCTTGTGCTAAGGCCAAGTGCCTTTGTTTCAGGAAGCTCATTTTTCAGACATGGGATCAAGAAGAGTTTCACAACTATAGAACTTCTTGGTCTGAAAACCATAGTTTGACCCCTAAATTGTCAGATATACAGAACCCATTGCTCATAGCTGGTGTCTTCTACCCAGAAGTAGCAAAGTCCTGTGGTAAATGTCATGAGTTCAGGCTGATAACGCACAATCTTGCCTTGGTGCAGGGACTCAACAGCTGCAAGATCCATGGAAAAACAGTTTACAGCAAGAAAAGTCAAGGGGTGTACCCTTGTGTTTAAAAACGTGGGTGACTCGGTTTGCAGTAAGGCTACATCGTTTAAAACAAAGAAAAGCTCTGGAGTGTGGGATGTTGCTGCCTGAAATCAAAGTCAGCTCGAGGTCAGCTAAAAATACAGTAGGCACGTTCAGTGGGACTGTGGGTGCCAAGACTCTGTTAGCTATTAAAAGTTCTGGAGATTTTAAATCCTTTTTTTTTTTTCCCATTGATGCATCACATGAATCACAAATACCCTCAAACGAGCCATTTGTGCGTCTCCCTCCAGACGGAGCTGACAGGGGGATAAACCAAACGCATGCAAATATTATCTCAGGGCAGGCTGAGATTGGATGGGGTGAAAGAGAAAAGTTAAACATGGAAGCATATTTATTTCTGCATAATTTTGTCAGCTTTCTGCCGGCAGTGAGAGACTAAACTTCGGGGGAGCCTGACCCTGGGATTATCCGAGGGAAGACATGTGCTCGCTGTTTGGGAGTCACCATCTGCGAGGGAGATTTCGGGGAGCGGAGACGCGTGGCAGGGAGACGGCTGCATCTGCCCGGGAGGGAGAGGAACCGCCGGGACCCGCAATTCCTGAGCATCCTGCCAGCCCTGGCCCGCGCGTTTATCACCGCAACGAGTTTCTGCTTGTCAGGAGGGTTTTTCAGCTTTTCTATTTCTTCCCCACCAACCCTCCAGCCCAGCTCTGGGGGACTTTTCCCCCTCCCTCAACCAGCCCCGGCGGGTCCATTTGCTTTTGTCTCCCATTAATTGCTTGCTACTTTTCATTGCCTGCTCCTCCCCCTTTTAAAGATAAATTTTAAAGCCCGAGCGGGGTGGAGAATGGCTGAGCCCGCTGTTATTTTTGACATTCGCCCCAGTGACAGCTGGACCTTGCAAGGCTGGGGCCGTTCGCACACAAAGCCTATTAGCTATGCCCACTCACTTAATGAGCCCTGAAGTCTGGAAGGAAAATTTCCTCCCCTAAGTGTGGCAGAGCCCTTTGTCATTGTAAACAGGCGCTGCTTGCCGAGCCCTGCCTTGCCTTTCTCCTTCCTGCCACCGTGGCTTTTCTATTTACTCAGGAAACAAAAGCGGAGTCGTGTCAGCGCGCAGGGAAGAAAATGTACCCAGCGACTGGGGTTCACACGGGCCCTCCTCCGCCACCCACCGACCGCGGCCGGGGCTCCCCGGTGTCACCGGCACCAAGGGGACACCCGGCACGGACTGGGGAGGGCAGGGAGGGAGGGATGCGCCCTGCCTCGCACATCCTGTGGGTGCTCCCTGTAGGGACCCGTGCAGCTCAGAGCAGCACGAGAAATCCTTCACCTCAACAGAGTGATTTGGGGCTCCAGAAATTCATGGAAGAAAGTACCCCTCCAAACCAGTTTCGAGCCTCACGCTCGAAACTGGTTTGGAGGGGTATTTTCTTCCATGAATTTCTGTAGTTATTTCCTGGATTCTCAAGCAAGGGGCTCCTGTCCCAGCCCTGCAAATAATCCACAAAGGAATCTTTCCTTCTGCCTCTTTTGGACTTGCAGCCTGCCCAGGTTTGCTACTTTTTAAGCCCAAACATGGCCCATTTTATGCCCATTTCCAATGCAAGTCGTTACCCAACAGAATAAAACCTTAAGTGCCAATAAAAGATGTTAGAAATGGGAACACTTTGGTGTAGCTGGCAGCAGTGTTTATTGAGAGTACTGGCAATTGCAAGGAAAGTGGGGAAAACCCCACCCAACTGCTTGCCCTGAGCAAGGCCATGCCACAGATGGTCCTTCCTTGGGCTGAGGGTGACCAGCCACTTGACACAGACCCTCTCACCAAGGGCAAGAAAAGTTACTGGGGTGAAAGGTCTGGAATAAGGTCTTGATTTGATTAAGAAGGTGAAATCTTTAGATCTCATGCTCTGTGACATGATCTTCAGTATCTGCCAGGTGTGAAAATGAGCTGGGATATCTGATCTTCATCCAGGCTGGGAAAGAGCTGTCCCTGTTTTGTAGTGCCACTAAGGGAGCCTAAAGAACATTTAAATATCCTGCTCTGAGTGTGTGTGAGGGCAGGCTGAAGCTGCTGCAAACATCACAGCCTGCACAGCCACGATTTGCTTTTGAGGTTCAAGTGTGCTTGAGAGCTGGACCTTGAGGATGTCCTCATGCCATTGCTTTCCTGGGCTGTCCCTGGTGAGAACTTCCAAGAGGCTTCAGAAAAGCAGCTCCCAGCCTGTGACATCTCTGTATTCACTGGCACCCCTTCCCCCACTTCTTTTTTGTTCTTTCTTCTCCAGGGATTTGCTTGCTAGTTTTTAAATATTTGCATATTTCAGTGCTTTCTTTCTGTTGGTAACCAAGACTGTTTGGTAAAAGCTGAGACATTTCTGAATGTAAGTCAGGCAAAAAATTACCTTTTTTGTGTGCTTTGCAATTATCACAGCAAAACGATTCCTTTCTTCCTCCCGCAGTCAGTAATTTATTTTTTAACAGAAAAACTAAAATGTTACTTCAAGAATGCTGGGTTAATGCTGTTCTTGTTTTGCCTGTGAAGTTAAGCTGGCTTCGTGACTGAAGTGTTTGTCTTCAATTTGTAAAATTGCTTGTGGGTATGTCCCACTTTGGGAAGACACAAGAAGCATTCACAAGCAAGAAAATCTCAGATTCCAAACTGGTTCTTTGGTAGTGAAGGGAAAAGACCAATTTTCATCCTGTTTTTTAAACTTACCTTTGCCAGTGTTTCTAAAGTGGCTTTTCCCTGTTTACTGCAAAATTCCTAAGGCATAAAACTGACTGTCAGGATATTCACAGGGATCTTTGATCACCTCTTTCAGCATCTCCTGTTTGTTCCTGCTGCTCCCTGTGCTGACGCCAGCCCACGCGGATGAGGATTCCTGCACCCAGCTTGTGGCAGCCTCTCCTGAGCAGTGTTTCATCAAGATATGATGGAGACAGAACTGGAATAAATAATGTTGGTGAGAAATCACCAAGTCTTTCCCTTCCCCAAACCCACAATTGTCTTTTTGGTCCACTTGAATTTCTGTTGGAGCAGAAAAAGGGATTTTCTTCTCTTGTTTGTCTTTGTGTCCACTGCTGGGACTGCTGCAGCTTTTGGGGGGCTTTTTAGTGACCACCCTGACTCCTGTGAGCTTGGGCCAAGACCACCCTTTGCAGCAGCTTAGTCTGTTTGGGGTAGTGAGGTCCTGAGAAACAATGGTTTGGCAATCCAAGTGTCCCAGATTAATTAGTGTCCAGTTTAGGGAAATGTGTGTAAATTATGGTTGCAGGACAGGAATATGAAGGCCAGGGCTAAAATGTAGCTTTATTTCTGCTTGAGCAAACTTTCCAGGTGCTCTGCTTGACAGCTCCTGCATGTCCAGCACACATGAAATCCTCTCAGTCACAGTTCTCCATAAATGCTTGGAAATTTTTCCTAATGGCAATAGAGAACCATTTTGCTGCACAGTCACCTTGTTATAGAATCAGAGAATAGCTGGAGTTGAAAGGGACCTTAAATATCACCTGGTTCCTGTCACCTTGCCTAAGGTGATGACTGGGGAGCAAGGAGCCTGCTGTGGCTCAGTTTTGCTTGTTCTGCATAATTTGGGGGCTGAATTTTGACATGGAGAATCAATAGAAGCTCCTCTTTCCTCTGGGGTCATTTAATCCCTGTGCAAGGGGATTAAGACATGGCAAAGGAGCTGCAGAAGTCAGGAAGGAGGTTGTGCTACAAACCAAAGTGAGGGCCAGGAGCCTTTCTCCACCACTGTGTCCCCTCCATCTCAGTATCCTTCTAATATCTGCTAATCGGCTTTTCATTTGTAGCCTCCGTTTTAATTCACCGGGGCCCGTACCTCCGACATTAAGTTGGCAAGCTCGTGTCTGTGTAAAAGCTGTAAGTCAGGACTGGGCAAACGGCTCCAGGAGTGCCGTGAGCTTGGCGTGTGTCGAGGGGATTTGCATTTTGAAGACGGAGCTAATCCCTTTTCTATGGTCTGCACTCGTAGGCAGCTGCCCCAGGAACGTTTTGCCTGTCCTCTCCTCCACCCTCGCTGTTGGAGGGGATTTCAGAACAAAGAGGGCCGTGGGTCAGGGTTGGGAGCACGGGGCTGGCACGCAGGGACCTGGCTGCAGTCTCTGCTCGCACACAGCCACTCAAGGTGACCCTGGATAAGTCCTGCAGGCTGCACCTACCGGGCACCAGGGCAGGCTTACGCATGCGGACACCCGACCCACCCCTGAACCTGGCCCCCGGCCCAGCCCCGGCTCTGGTGGCCAGCCCAGGCCAGGAGACCTGCTGGGGGACACTGCTGGACAGGAATAAATACATAAACACCTTAGCAGCACTTCCAGCCAGCCTGTTACAACTTGAATTGCCTCTGCTCGGTATTGCTGGGGTTGTTTTGAGAGCTCTGTGGAAATCTGGGCAGGTTTCTGCTCCTCTGATCTGCAGAGCCTTCTAAAGAGCTGATGTCAAGTGAGGGTTGTATTTCATATCATCTCAGCTTAATGATGCACATGCTGCAGAAGCTGCTCTAGCCAGCAGCTGATGGGGGAATATCCAGGGTGAGACACGATGATCAAAGTCAGTTGCAGGATGCAGATCCCCAGCACTCCCAGAAATGGAGTGTTCAAGCTAAATGTTCAGCTGGCTTTGCCAAGCAAACACAACTCTTGTGAGAATCTCTTTTTCTGCTATTTCATTAAGAGAATTAACCTCGAGATCTGTCCTGAAAGTAGGAGGATTGAATGCCAAGAAATTTGACTGGATTTGAATTCTGTGCTTCATTTACAGAGGCCAGAATGATCTTCCCACACTGTGGGTGATTATTTGCCCCAACCATGTACAATGACACTTTTACACAGTTGTGATGAGGGATTTGGAAGCTGAGGAGGATTTTTTGAACCATTTCCAGCCCCTTCTGTGTGACTCTGGAGTTACCTGCCAAGTTGCTTTTAGATTCAGAGGGCAAGCTTCCTGCTTACCTTTTGTGGAAGAAGGAGGAGCTACAACACCAATTTCTGTTCCATGAATTCTTCCCTTCCCAACTTACATTATCCAATGCTGGGAGGGAAAATGTTTCCCTTAGAAATTCTCCCAGCAGCTTCACAGCTCCACACCAAGCCCACCACTAGGTCAGAGAACTATTTGGTCTCTGACCCCCTTCTCTTGGAGTGGGAGGACTTGCACCAGAGCAGTCAATCCTCACCTCTGTGTTAGCCCTGGGGGAAAAGGTCCAGTGCTGACATCCTTTGATGTGGTTATTTCATATCACAAAGTTGGTGGATGCTGCCAGAGCAAGGAAACCACCCAACACAGCTCAAGCAGGTGTCTTTTGTTGGCTGTTCAGGATTGCAGGGGAAGAAAACAGAGTTGGGTTGCATTTGAAATAAAGCTCATGTGAAAATTTGCATAATAACATGTAAAAAAATGTGCCATGAAACTAAATATAGTGCAGTGCTATTTTACCAACCTCTGGTTAATCAAAGTTAACAGCATTAGAATGTAACAGACGTCTCACTGCATATCAAATTTCCATTCTTCCAAACCATTGGTGTGGCTCGACATAAAGAGTGCAGTGGTAAACAAAATCCCAGTGATTCTACACTTCAAATAATGACTAAACTTGCTTTTATACTGATTTAAAAAAAAAAGTTTTAATTCCTTAAATCTCACCACGTGATCTGAAGCAAACCTGGGTGAAAGGATTGTGTGGAAGAGCTACTGGAAGAAAACACCTGTTCCCAATGCCCTGGAAATAGCCATGTTTGTCTGTCATGGCTGGAACACATATATAAATATTTACTTGAATCAAACCCACAGTTTTCTGTAGAAAGAAATAATGTTTTCAGGCAAAGCCTTTCAGCTCGCTCTATTTAATCTGCCGTGTTTTGAGTCTCTCAGAGGAGCGTTACCACTTTGAGCATCAGCCAAGGCTGGTCCTACAGGAAAGTCAGAGAAAAAGCACCAGTCCTTTCTTTGATTTTTTGTTTCTTTATTTTTTTTTTATTTTATTTAAGAAACTTGTCCTCTAAATCTCATATCTTTCCATTTTCTACTTCAATTTCCATCACGAAGCGTGATCTCTGTCCCACCAAGCGCTTGCTGTGGCTCCAAGGTGCACTGTACATATTTCTGTGCAATCTTGATTGGAAGAGCAGAGGTTGTGCTGTAAATTAGAGGCCAAGCAGTGCAAGCCTTTCTGGCCTGGGCAATCCCAACCTCTTGTTGCTATACCTGCAGGAGCTAACAGGAGCTGTGCTGGGTTAGATCCCACACAACCCCCTCTGGAAACTGTTTCTGAGTGGATGGTTGAGTGCCCTCCGCCGGGTTGGGCGCGTTCCTGGAAAACCCCGCTCCAAGGCCCCGTGGGCTGAACTCCTGCACGGCTGCTGTTAATAGGTTAATGAGCCCTCGTCTGGCGGAGCTAGAGTGCCTGGCTTTCCAAGATAAAACTATCCAGCCACGTTAGGAGGATGGGCCTCTTTATGACTGAACGCCATTCATCCTGAGTACACAAGAGCTCGCAAATTTAATAAGCAGAATCCATTTCAGCCCCGTGGCCTACCATGGCAACAGGAGAGAGGGGCTCCAGCCTCCGCTGCTCAGGCATCATTATCTCCAGGGCCATCTGCTCCAGAGAAGCACAATCCCAAACTCATTTAAATAGAGCCAGCCTGAAATGTGTGACGATTTTTTCCCAGTCTCCCCCTCCCTCCCTGACGGCTTCCCCCCTTCCCCGCACACCGTTACACCTCCGCACACAAGGGGAGGAGATGTAATATTCAAAGGGTGAGGAGAGGGTACGGGAGATAAGATTATAGTGATAATGAACTGAAGGAGGGAGAACGGGGGAGGGAGGAACTTTCTGCCTTTGGCTGCTGTTCCCTGACAAAGCAAGAGGTTGCAATAAATTATAAATGTATTTTTTCTAATTGTCTTCTTGGAAGAAATATTTCCTAAACAATGATTCATCATCCCCAGAACTCTGCCTCTCTGGAACAATTAAGCAATGAAGAAAACTCACTCAGTTAATTCATCTCTTTCCGTGTTTTCTGACTGACGGTTCACTGTCTTTGACATAAGTGGATAAAATAAATTACTTAAATGTATTCACCCCTCGTAACACTTTAGAAAGCAAATGGGAGGGGTTAGGGGGAAAAGGATCCAGTCCTTTCCCTGTGGCAAGGATTTGAACCCATGCACGTGCTGCCTCATGCTAAGGGCTCCCAAGCCAAACTTTGGGACAGGGACATGTAAGAACTCTCTGAGAAAAGTGGCCTCAAGGAGCTTTGATAGAGGGAGATGAACAAGAATGTGCAAAGTTTTTTTTTCAATGGATCTTGTTTATTTCAGGCACAGGCATGGAGGCTGCAGGAGCTGTAAGGAGCCAAAGCAGGAGCAATGGGGGATGCTGGCAGGTGGTTCTACAAATCATTGCCCCAACAGTGTGTAAAGTTTGAGGAGCACTTCAGGCTGTAGCAGGGAGGATGTGACCGAGAGCAGGCACTGAAAAGCCCTGAGGAGACATCCTGGTTGGCACCGAGGCTGGAAGGGGTCTCTCTGCCTGGCCTGTCACCCATGGATGTGCATGGTGGGAGAGATGCAGCAGCCAGAGGGGAAATAAACTACTGCAGGAATTTCTGAAGGATGCCATTCCTCATTTGTTTGCTCTCAGGGCCTTCTGACCTCTGCTCGCTGGGTCGCAGAGTAAATCTGTCACGGGCTGAAAGATGCGTCTCCTCCTCTGAGATGGAGACAGAACCTGCCCACTGGCACCCCTGTCCCTCCCCAGGGTCTGCCATGTGCCTGCAAGCACTGGCCCTGCTCCAGGTCTGCAGGACACATGCACCACACAGCACGAGCTCACGTGCTCTGAGGTGCTCAGGTGGTGGGTGGGATGGAATGGCATGGAATGGCGTGGAAGCTGCATCCCCTGTAACTTTCAGGCCAGGCATGCAGTGGGATACATGACATTTCCAGCTCATATCCATGCCTGTGTGGTGCCAAGGTCTCTCTCACCTGAAGCTCTGAGCTCACAGATCTCCCAGCTCTGCTCCGTGGCACGTGGAGCTCGTGTGGATTACACAGAGCGAAGCCGCAGTACATCAACAAGACCAGAGCGTAGAAATGCATCTAGCGAAGGGGGGAAATGAAATCATATATATTCATTACATTTATTTAGTGATGTGAAGCCTCCCAGAGCCCATAACACCCCGTATCTGCCGTCATCATTCACCCAGAGCGTGGCAGATGGCCAGGAAGCCAGCACAGCACTGGGGCAGGACGTGATGGATGCCTGCAAGGACAGGCATCTCCGCCCCGGCCCCAGGGAGAGGGGAAGGAGGCAGAATGGAATTATGTAGCCTGGAAATTGGAGGCTTTCCCCCATCAATTGCGTGCTGGGGTATTTCAGAGTCCCCTGGTGTGGAGAGCAGGGCTTGCTCAGGTGAGGAAATTGTGGTGCACACACGTGCAGGACACCCAGAAGGATCAAGGTGCCCGGTGTCCCCTGCTGGAGGCTGAAATGCTTTGGTCACATCACTTAGCACGGATATAACCTTTAAGTGTTCACTAACTCAAGGTGTCAAGTCATTGATTAGGAATGCAGACTCAGCAAACCCCGGGTGATAGATGGCCTGTGACATTAACTTACACAGAAAGCCTCTATTGCTTGGAAATCTTTTTAGGTTGATGAATTGGAGGATCTACCACAAAATCCATAATAATGTGTTTTTCTCTGTAGCACAGTTAGAAATGATAAGGTACCAAATGTTATCAGAGATGAAAAAGCTTCAAAGTATTTGCAGAGGTATTTTAATTTATTGAATCTGCAGAATAGTTGAAAAATTAATAAAAACGGTTTTGCTGCAAATTTCTCAGCTTTTTTTTTTCTTGGACTGGCCAATGCCTCATAAAGACCTGAACCTAATCAGGCCTTTGAGTTCTCATCCTGGACAAAGATTTGGAAAACAAACCAAATCCCTTATGAAGACGTAACTTCAACTCCTGTTTAGCTCTTATTTAGAAGAAATATTATTTCCTTTAAAGGAATTTTGGACCTTTACATCTCCTCATGTAAATCCTTGTCAGAAATGTTCCAGGAATTGACGTTCACAGCAACATGCAGTGTCTACTCTAGATAAAAGGAAATGCAGATATCTTCACAGAGAGACTGGTGCTGCCAACTCCAGCTGATCCTCTGTGAGAGCTTGGCCTGGAGTCACCAGCCAGCCTAGACCTTTGCCTTAAGTGCATGCATTCAATTATTTAACAAGGAAAATGGGCTCCTGTAACTAATAAAATATCTGATTTAGCCCCTTAATCCCACACTAACATCTTTAAACCACTGCCAAGACAGGTAAGACCTCTGGGAGAGGAAAGTTAAATATTACTCCCTACCTTGTGGCTTGCTTTCAAACCTACATTTCATTCCATCTCTGTTGCTCAGAATTAATGTTGCAGGGAGGGGCAGAGAGCTTTTCTAGGAAAGCATGGCAAACACCCAGCTCCAGCAGGAACCAGCCTACCACCGTGCAGATCTGCTGGAACACAGGGAATTCATCCCGGATGGCAAAGGCTGGGCTGGTTTCTTTTTTTTTTTTTTTTTTTTTTTTTTAAATTTTTATTTTTGGTTTTTTTTTTTTTTTTTTTTTTTTTTTTTTTTAAATTTTTATTTTTGGATGCTTAGCTTTTAGAATTATGAGAAAACTAACTCGTGGGTCGAAGCTCTCAGAGCCAATCTTTCTGCCTTATTTTTCGTGTTTTAAGAGATAAAGCCTGGCAGGTGGGAAGGAAGGGATGGAACAGGGCAGTTTTTCATTCTTCCGTGAGTAAATCCTCGTTGCAATCTCTCCAGCTCCCGGAGCGGGGCCTGACGTAAGGAGACAGCAGAGCCCAAACCTTCCCTGCAGAAGTGTGTGCTTGGCTGGGCTGACACCAGCAGTGGGTTTGGCTTTCTCAAGGCTCAGCTGGAGGTGGGGTGGCTTTCAAAGGCCTCTGTCCCAGCACATCACCCCTCACTGACTGACCATTTTACTGCAGACAAGAGGTAGGAATTTATTATTAAAGATGAGGCATTGAGCCCTTTTCTATCAGATTTACACTGTGTTGGGAGGAGCAAGGCAATGAGCTTCTCCCTTCATACCCTGTCCTCATGCAGCCCATGGAGCTGGCTGGAGTTAAAGGGATGACACAGAGGGAAAACTCTGCTGTGAACCAGGTCTGCAGAAGCCTGGGAGATCAACAGATATCAGTGTTCTGCTTTTAGTCTGATACAGGTCAGCTCTCAAATTTGATCACATTAGCAAGAATAAGAAGAAAAAAGCAGAAAGTTTGACATTTTGATTTAAAAAAAAAAAAAATTGGGTTGCTCATAGTGAAGAAGCATTGGGTTAAAAGTCCAGGAAAATTTGGGGCAGGCTACAGCTATAAATGTACCAAGCATCCTTCCCGGTATCTGTTTCACACACAGCCTCGGTTTCTTGCGTATTTTCTATTTTTGTTTTCTTTAATGGGTTTCAGCCGTGATATTTTTAAGAGCGCTGCTCTGTGCGTAGCAGCTGCCATTGCCACGCTCCCAGCCCGGTTGCCATGGCTGATACACGGGGCTTGTGCCAGAATTTTGTTGGTCAACAAGTCACTGTCAGCGCTGTTGGGCAGCGTGTTTCCATAGCTATCCCTGGAGAGGGGCAGCCTCAGGTGATGGGATGCTCAATCTCCCTTTTAAAGGACTCCTTTTTAAATGCACTGCAGGTCTGTAGTGTTTAATGCGACTATTTAGCACCCTAACAGCTGAACTCTTTCCAAATTAGCCGGAAAAGCAAATGCGACAATTTTTAACACAGCGCTGGTGGAGCAGCTCGTTTGTGCTAATCAAAAGAGAGTGATCAGCTTGAAAATGTCCCCTCTTAATTTAATTCATGGACTTCAAAAATAAGTTTCTTCAGATGCAGGTGCCTTGAGAACATCCGTTTTAAACTCATTTGAAGTAGTGAACTCCTCTCACTGGACTTAATTAGGGACAGGTATTAAAACAAATTGGGCAAGAAGACCATAGAAGAAAAGTGATTTTATTAGGAAAGAACTGTAGGGCACTTTAATTAATGCCAGAACAGCTGTCCTTAAATTGTTTCTCTCTTACGAGCAGATTATCCCAGCAAAGGCTGAGAGGCTGTGGAAAACAAGGAGCAAGATCTGTTCAGAGATTCTGGTCCCTGCCTGTGCCACAGTTACCAGAAATCACTGAGCATTTGTCTGGCCCTCCCTTGGATTGCAGCATTTCTCTGTTTTCTTACAGTATAGACTCATCCCAGTTTGTTTCTGAGCAAATTGCTTTTTTGTTCATGTTGCATATTCCCTAAACAGTCGTATTAGTGGTGGCAGCATGTCATTTTGATGGTGTTATGACAGTGTGACGCCAAACTCGTATTAGCATCACATTTCTTTTTAAATCTTGTCTGGAAACATATTGTTCTCCCTTGCCAACGCTTCTCTGTTTCTCTCACCCCTTGCCATGGTTCTGGGTTGCCTTTTTGGTTTAACTCAGTTGCTGCAAGAGGGCCAAAATATTGTACAGAGGAATTTTACTGATCATTCAGGTGTTGGGAAAAAAGTACAAACCTGTTTGTCCAAAGCTGTCCAGAAGCCTCTCCTGCAGGACATCTCCAAGCTCACATTTCTCTGGCTGGAATCCTCCTTCCTCTTGTGCTTCTCTTTGCTCAGATTTATTGAGTTTAGATTTATGAAGTTTAGGTTTCAAGATTTCCCATTGCTCCCACAGAGTTATTTATATTTCTTTGATATTTCCTTCTAAAACCTCAATTAAAAGGTGGACTCTCATCCCCAAATGGTGAAGTCAGTCTTAAATTCAGAGAACTGCACCAGGAGCTGACAGACAGCCCAAGACTGGAGGCTCAACCTCCCTGTGGGACTGAACCAGCAAAACCTGGGGGGGTCTTCCCCCAAGCCTCCTCACCTCCCTGCTCCAGGATGGCTTAGAGTACTGCTGGCTGCAGGATTTTCGTGGCTCTCAGCCCATTAATGATGGAGGGAGGATGGGAGGGGGTCCTGTGGCATGGGGAAGCTCCCTGACAGTCACTGATGGGGTGAAACCCCTGCTTTGCTCTCCAGGTACCATCCCCATCACCCTGGAGCTCTGCACCCCACAGCTCCTCCTGCCCCTTGGCCCCTGCCCATTCCTCATAGCAAATCTTTGCTCAGGTTTGATTTTTTTGCCTGTTTTTTGTTGGTTTTTTTTTGTTTTTTTTTTTTTTTTTCCACCCCTCCCTCTGCTCCCTGCCCTGATGAGAGCTCCTTTTAGCAGGGTATTAATTATCATCACAGTGCTGGGACTGGTAATTATCCCTCCCTTGTGCTTTCTGGGCTTCCCAGCACAGGTTGTGAAGAGGAGAGGGTGAAACAGCTCAGCTGGTAAAGGGGCTCATGGTGTGTGCCTCAGAGCTGTGGGAAATTTTCCTGTGCCTGAGAGCAGGGAATGAGACTATGGAGAAGAGGAAAAGGAGAAAATTGTGTCTTTGTAGTCAATGGAGAATGGAAGAAGTCAGCCTCTAGCCTTTAGGCATAGTACTTTCTTCCCAGTGACTTCCAGAGTTTATAATGGAGAAGAAAAATAGGAGTAACTTTAGACTGTCCACCAGGAGAGGGAGAAGCCCAGGAAGGCCTTTGTGACAAGAAGCATAAGAAAAAAAAATCAGAATAAAGCTCCTGAGAGGGGTCATAAGGAGAACACTTCAAGGATGCGGGTGCACCTCTTCCTCAGTGGGTGTTTATCGAGGGTAACTGCAGCAAGTTTTGTTTTCTGGGAGATCACTCATGTGGGCAGGGCAGGCATTGGTTCTCTCTCTGGTATTAATTACCATGCTCGTGCCTGGTTTACTCATTTAGGACCTTGCATTTCACTGAACGTTCTAAATGAAAAGCTGTGTTTAACTCTGCCCCCTCACACCAGCACAGTAATTCTGTAATACTTTGCTGTATTTTGGAGCCAAAATTACCCAGCTAGGGCTGATGCTCTGAGATGTTCATCATTCCAGTGCTGCCCTGGCCAGAGGAACCTGCCCTGGGAGGTGAAGGCCATGCTGAGCCCAGCGGGGAGGCACCAGGTGGGATGGCAGAGTCAGAGAGCATCCAGGTAGGAGCCCGGCTGCCTTCCAAGGCACAGAGCTTCTGCCACTGCCAGAAATGCAACAGCTCTCTGACATCAACAGAGTGAAAAAAAAAAGAAAATACTCCTCTCTGGCCAAAACTGTGAATTTTTCTTCAGCAAAATGACAACGCTGGGATAGTGAAGATTGCCTTTCCTTGCAGCAGAGAGAGAAAAGGGAGATAAAAATGAAATAAGCTGTGCTTTCCTCCCTTTTATGTCTTTTTTGGTAAACCTATAAGGATTCTTTCTATCTTTCCCCCCACCACCACAGTTTCCTGCAACAGTGAGAAGTTTTATTACAATTTATTGGGCACTTGTCTGGGAATTTAGGGGTCTCAAGCGAATCACAGCCCCAGCCTGGTGAGCACAGCTAATAGTAGTGGTAAGAGGCAGTATGTGCTCTGAGCAGCTTTTATCTGAAATAGAGAAGCCAGGTGTCAGAGGGAAAATGGATGAAGACCTTTTCCCACTGTCACACCCCCAAAAAATCAGTGCCAGGAGTAGAAATGAAATTCACCTCTCCCTTTGTGTGAAAACCTGTCTGGTGGGGGACTTTTCCCCCAATATTAAGGATTAATTGTAGCAGTTGAGCTTACTGAAGTCCTAAGCAAGAAACCAACAACCTGCCCTGGCTATTTCTCTGTCCCATGCTCAATTTTGGGGCAAATGTCACACGGGAGCCTTGAGGCCATGCACTGACCCTCTTGTTTGCTTGTCAACAGGCTCTCCCACATGCAGCATCTTGGGGGTCGTGGGATCAAACTCTGCAGCTTTTCCCTGTGGTGGTCCAGAGCACAGAAAGTTCTTGACTCAGGTAGGTAAGCCCTGGAGGGCATTTATCCCACAGAGATGCCCTGAGCAGGTAAAACCCCACCCCATCCAGGCTGGACACCTTGTCCCTGGGGAATTAGGCAGAGTTCTTTGCCCATCATTAATGGGAGCAGACAAAAAGCTGGCCATAGACTTGGTGATCGGCCCTTGTCCAGCCAAGACAGAGTTATCCTGGGGAATTTAACCCTCAAGCACATAAACCTTTCCAGCAAGGGAACTCTGAGCCTCATCTCTTACACCGTGGAGCCAGCTGGCTTTTGGCCTGGAGGCTAAGGAAGAGGATTCTTGGTGCTTAGCTCTGCCTGAGACTCTCTATGTAACTTTGGCCAAATCATTTTGAAGAGGATGGAGGCAGATCCAGTGCAGCAGCTCCGGAGGGTGGACAGCCCCAGATTTCCATGTGCTTGAAGGAATGGAGCAGGTGGGCACCAAACTGGGGTTGCTGAGAGTTCCAGTATGGCTTCATCCTCCTCCTCCTCCTTCACGGCTGGCTTGGGGCAGCCATGGATAACAGGCAGTCTGCATTGGCTGCCTCCTTTTTGGCTGCTCTGTCTCTAGCACAGCAAAGACAGTCCAAATACCATCCAGAATCCCCACGTGCCTCAATTTCCCCATCTGTTAAACGGGGATAAGCCTTGATTCCAGCACTGGGCTGTCAGCGTGGCACTGCCTTGCACAACCTGACAGAAAAGGGCTTTCTCAGGGAGGGGGATCAGCACCCTGTAACTGAGCACCTCTCCTGGTTGGGCATCCCCCATCCACGGTGCCTCTGCTGATTTTGGGCATGTGCTCATCCTTTCTTCACGCCAGATAAGGAACTGGCTCAGGAAACTGCATCCATCCTGCATCTCGTGTGGAGGCAGATTGTTCACGGGCGGAGGAAATCTCCTGGAGAGTGAACCTTGTCAGCAAAAATGCAAATATTTAGAGACAAAGTGTTCATTACAGCAGAACTTGATTTCAGGGTCAACCCTTTTTGCAGCAAATTGTTAGCCAGCTAAAATGTTTATTGTCACCACACTCTGGCAGTTTTGACAGTACCTATCAAGTTGAGCTTGACAATATCTGCATACGGCTTCTCCAGCTTTCCCTCACGCAGCCATGAAAGGGATTTAAGACAGAATAAAACACTCAACAGATAATTGGAGCTGTCCCCCTCTTTGTGGAAAAGCTGGGGCTGCCATTGGCCAGGGGAGATATTCAGGCTGTTGGTGAGATGGTGCTGGGTACATAGAGAAATATCTTGGTGATTTTATTTATTTCAGATGCAAAACTGCACACATGGAACAATAACCCCCCCCCCCCCCCCCCCAGTCTGGCAGTGCATCAACAGAAATCAGACTACAAAGGCACGGTATTTCCTTTGGTCTTTTTCTGTGTGAGTCACATGGCTTCCCAGGCCCCTCAGCAGGGAACCACCCAGATATTAGTGGAGTTTTTGTGTTTCTTCTCTGTTCCTGTTTGAGATCTCTTCTGGTCCCCTTAATTCCTGCCCAGGACTAAGACCAGTGGCACCAGAGGATCACACTGCTGGCAAGCTCAGAGCTCCCAGGGATGAGCTTCCACCCCTGCTCTGTGCTCTAAGACTGGGGGATGGATGTGGCCAGCTCTGCCTCACTACTGGGAAATGGGAGGCAGCAGTAGGGATTTTGGAAAAAAAAGAACCAGGGTGAGGTGCTGATGAAAACACCTCTGAGTGGACAAGGCAGCTGCAGCACAAGGCCTCTAATAAGATTTTGGGGTTTGCTCTGCTAGACAAAAGACAGCAGCTTTTCAGCTCAAGGAAGAACTCTTTTTATCCTGTTTTTTGCTCCTCCATGCCTTTACCTTTTCCCCCAGCTAATGCTCAGGGAAGGTGAGCCAGTCTGGAGCCACTGTGAAGGGGTTTTGTTTCCTTGCTTGCTGGAGCTGAGTGAAGGCTGTTTCATCTCAACAGGCTGCTCCCAACACCCCTTAATTTGAGAACTCCTGCATGCAGGAGCAATGGAGTTAAGTGACCTTGCTGAATCCCGGCCGCTGCAGCTGCCAGAGAACAGGGGAGGAAAAGAAAAGAGGGGAGGAGGAAGAGGCACTTTGCTGTCTCCCATTAAAGCCCCAAGAGGCTGAAGATGAGAGAGCAGAAGTTTCAAATTGCCAGAACGTAATTCTGAAAGTCATTTTCCAAGCGCAGAGCTCTCTGCAATGTCACCTCTCATCTTCCAAGGTGGGGATTGAAGGGACAATAAAGCACAGAATATTCTGCAAAGGCAGAGCTGCTAATTCAAAGAGGGAAGAGGTGCCAGTCCCCAAACAAGCCGTGTCACACCCCTTTCTGCTGGAGAGCTGTGCAGATGTAGCTGTAAAAGGGGCACAGCTCCAGCTCCTTTCCCAAACCATATCCAGCCTGGATGCAGGATCCAGCTGGCTTATCCAGTCCCTTCTAAGAGCAAGGATCTCAAAAGAAATTCCCCCTATTCAACAGTTAGATTTTTACTTTGACTCAAATCAATCCAGTGGCAATGATAATGATTACTGTGATCATTATTTTCTCAGACCTCCCTGAGACCAGCAGACCATGTTGGAGGTGTAGAAGAAAAAGTGCACTTTGATATTCACACCTCCCTGCCCCAACCCAGCAAAGCTGCCCCTCCCTGCTCTCTCTTCCACCCTCTGCCCGCAAAGAAATCTGAATTAAGGAGTTAGATGTATTCAACAAAAATTTGGCCCAGGGTCTTGCCTCAAAGTGTGACTTGTCCTCTTTTTCTGCACACTTTGTCAACCTTTATTCCAGCTGCATCACCCACTATGTTGTTAAAGTAGAAAAAATCCAAATATGCAGGCGTGTCCTGCTGAGATAATTGCTTTCAATTCTCCTTCAGTTAACATCAGTTTTGCCCCATCTTCCTTATTACTCGTGCCAATTGTCCCTCCAAGCTCAGGTTTTCCCCTTTTCCCTTCCCCAAATTAGTGAAGCTGAGACTGGGCCAGGTTTGCTCTCTTTTTGTAAATGCACTTATTTGTCCATCCAGGTGAAAGGTGCTGAGTTTTTACACTGACAATTAGTTTTTGCCAGGAAATCCTTTCTCTCCCTCATATTCAGAAATGACACTTTTCCTTCTCTTCAGGCCAGGGCTGATGCATGAAAAGAGCTGGCCTTGTTTTAACCTCAGGTGATGAGCTGGGAGCAGGGAGTCCACAGCCTAGAGACAGCACTTTGCCCTCTAAGCCAATGGAATATCAAAGTTCAGTGCTATCCCTGGTTAGTTGTATTATTATTATTATTATTATTATTATTATTATTATTATTATTATTATTATTATTATTATTATTATTATTATTATTA